>WNWK01001031.1:0-42500 GCA_009830355.1 Cherax destructor | reverse complement strand
GGGCTCCGAGAGTAGTGAAACTCTCGCAACTCTTCAAAGGTATAACAGTGAAATTTCAATATTTAATATTCTTCACAAATGTGGTGTCCTAAAACTACCAAGGTTCGTAATACGAGGAAGGAGCTTGGTGTTCCTAGTATTAGTGATGGGATTACTATGATTAATACTGTACTTGTCACCTCCCTGGATAACAACGATACGAACTATGTTGAGTTAGGTATAAGAATTAACAACTGGGCGTCTACACTACGAACATTCAGTAGGCACTAAACTTACAGCACTGACCTTCATTCTTTGATTACCGACTTGATGCCATCGTTGATGGCACTTGCCTCGCATAATGACTAATATGCTCAATGGAGAAGTTAAATAAGTAATTATTATACATTTTTTACGGATTCCATCACACACACACACACTGAATTACTCATTCATGATAAAGTTAACAAGTTAACCAAATAAAGTACAATAAAAGAAAATGTAGAATATAACTTTCGTAGAGCATTAGGAATAATATTGGGAGAAAAATAAATAAAGAAACTGAATGTCATTTGAATACAGTTAGAAGCCTGAGTAGATCTATCACCTACTATAACACGAACGTAGAGAAGTACTTGCAATGTGAACTGACTGATGTTGTAGTGGCCTGGCTTAGGCTTGGTTGTAAGTACTTCTGGCAGATACACTGATGATCAAAGTAAGAGCAAAGTGGTCAGACTTATGGCCACTATCTTAAACCCTGTTTGCTTAATTGTCTTTGTTGAGGAATATACAGACAGAAGGTATAATAATTCTCGTGACATGTCAAAATATATTAACAACGAAAATAAGATATCAGACATATTAAGCAAATATCTTAAAATTCGCTTGCAACAGATAAGTCAATTGTAGATACGAATCCAGATATACTCCTGTTAATTCTTTTGGGGCCTAGTTCCTAGACGTTTTGTGTATCAATATGCTCCTGTGCTACCGTCCACAGGATGGATATGGAGTGCACAAACTATCAGTTTCGGTGGCAAAGTCAATCTAAATCCACACACCACCACCACCAGGCTGTAACATACTATTGTCTTATTTCTCTGGAATATAAATTATAACTACACTGCATGTTATTTTAAGATGTGGTGAATGAGGCAGAGCGTGAGGAGAGGTGGAGCTCCCACCACTCCTTGTGTTGTCTGACTCATACAAGTAGTGGGAATCCCACGTTGATGCCTAGGGTCTATTTATCGAGATTCAAGGACAAACAACTTCAGTTCTTGGCTAAGTATTTTCCTCTTTAACTCTTAATACCATGCAGGGTAACCAATCAGTAAGGTAGTGCTGGTACAAAATTCCGACCACAAAATGTGGGGTGCACGCCTTATTACTGCAGCACGCTTCATGCTATTATCAGTGCCAATACACAACTTATCTGCACTTCAAATTATGAACGTTCTCTAATTTTGGAAAGCAATGATTTTTAATAAAGTAAGATTACAAAAGATACATACATATAGTTAACCCCCAATAAAAAAAGTTACAGAATCGAACATTTAAAACATAAGAACGTGAAGAAAACGCACGTTCTTCATGCACGTTTGAGAGTGGATTCCGAACTAAGTTTCCCGTTTAACTATATCATTGGTTATCACTGGTGACATGTTATTTACTATCTTTATAAGAGCAGGTATGTAGTGCGCTTCAACAGGTTATTTAGCGTGCCAAAAACTGCACTACGCCTCAGCAGTTGGTAACTGGCGTCTTAAGAAAAGTATCGTGAAAATGGATAAAGTACGAAATTGCTGGAAGAAACTGATGCCAGAACTACGAGGTCAAACCTATTTCCAGAGACTTAAGACATTGGATATGCCAAGACTGGAAAAGAAGAAGGAAAAGAAGGGATGTGATAGCATTGTATAAACGTAGACGAGGCAAAAAGTTCAAAGGTATTTTTGCTAGAGCAATACAAAGGATGCGAGAACATAAGTGTATAAAAGGAGAATGTTGTAGCTAGCAACGAAGAGCGTAAATTTTCTTTTAAGAGAATTGTACAGCAGTGGAATAAATTGTATGTGTATGTGATTATTACCACTACGGAGGAGCTGGCATGCCTGAAGAGACTTGCATGCCTTCTGGAGAAGCTGGCATGGCTGAAGGGGCTTGCATGCCTTATGGAGGAGCTGGCATGGCTGAAGGGGCTTGCATGCTTTCTGGAGGAGTGTTGGATCTACTTACCAAAGAATGTGGATTTTAATTCTGAGACGTACATATGTGGGAAGAAGGAAACAGGCACACAGGGAAGAGGAAGCAGGCACACAGGGAAGAGGAAGCAGGCGCACAGGGAAGAGGAAGCAGGTATGGGATGGAAAAAGTGAAATAATTTGGATGATGAAGTGGTGGAAGCAAACTTCATAAACAGTTTCAAGAGTAGGTATGGCACCAAGAAGCAGGGATAAAAGAGATACGTACATACAGAGAGAGACCCCCTCTACACGCGCACAAACGCCCCTACACACACACGCCCCTACACATACATACAGTCCAATCATAACCGCTTGATCTGCACTACTTAACCCTCAGATGAGAACATAATTGGAGCAGCTCCACAATACCAGCACTGGGATTGAGGCCACCATGAATAATAACGCCATTACTGCTGTCAGTAGTCATTCATTGCCATGGATACATTACAAGCGCTACTCTGACCTAGCACAGATAATATATTACTCAACAACAGCGATAATAGCCTATTACAACTGCTACTTAAGCTAACAGTCAACAATTTCATCATAATTACCACCATTAGATACCTATTATATGGGATCTGGCTGAGTGGCGAAAGTACTGTGTACTTTGATACAGTGTGTGCAGTTCGAATCCTGCTGTGGATTGAGAGAGAATCAAACCATACCACGGGTGGGGTTCGAACCCGCGATCAGAGAGTCTCAAAACTCCAGACCGTCGCGTAAGCCACTGGGCCAGCTAGCTTCAATAAGATTCATCCAACTAGGTATATTTCTACACCATAGGAAGGTTAGCATAGGCACCACTGTGTCCACAAATGCAAGTTTTTACAGGCGAATCTCCCGCTAGCATGGCCGTGACGAACTCTAGCTCAAGTCCCCCTCAAAGCCGTCCACATGACTCACGAAATCGTAATGACACGATTGCAAACAAACCATACGACGGGTGGTATGGTTTGTTTGCAATCGTGTCATTACGATTTCGTGAGTCATTGAGAGAGAATGTTTGTTAACAGTTCGCGAATTGATAATTAGCATCATTCGCGTCGTACCATAAAAATAATCCCATTAGCATCATGATTATTAACTTTATAAATACCCTAAGTGTAGACAATGTGTACACAGCTTTTATGATAAAGCTCTGTGTAGAGCGAAACACACTCTACATGTTAAGTTTTGCTCTACAGATGTTTTTTCTACCATACCTGTCAACAAGTCTTGTCTCAGAATATTTGTTAGAGTGAAAGAAAAGGAATAAGAGAATAAGAAAAGAGCAAGAAAACAGCAAAAGAAAAAGAGCACAATAGAGCAACAAAACAAAACAGAACAAAACAAAAGGAAAAAAATAAAAAAACAGCGATGGTAAGAGAGCGAGCAAGAACAATCTGGTCCAGAATACAGAGTAAACTGCAACATCAGTATTACACTGCAACATCAGTACTGTATTAACTTGAGCCCCGGGAGCTCATTAAGCTCAGGTTAGACGCGCTCGGGGCACTGTATAAGTGCTCTCACAACTCTATTCCCCTCCTCTAACCTGCCGCTGTGGCCACCATTATACAAGTCCATACCGTGGAATAGTTTGTTTATGTCTTATAACCCCTTTCCATTAACTTCCATCCCATTGTATTTATTCGCACGGTCGACCTTATCCTCTATTCCACGCTCTCGTCCACACTAAGAAGACCTGGTCTGGGACCCGGCGGAGGGGGGGATCATCCCAGAAACCGTCTTCACTTAAATTGCAGGTAAACCTATCTGCCGGTTCACCTATCCATACCTGTTCTCTTGATATTCACACCTGTTCTCACAATATCCACACCTGTTCTCACAATATCCACACCTGTTCTCTTGATATTCACACCTGTTCCCACAATATCCACACCTGTTCTCACAATATCCACACCTGTTCTCCTGATATTCACACCTGTTCTCACAATATCCACACCTGTTCTCACAATATCCACACCTGTTCTCTTGATATTCACACCTGTTCTCACAATATCCACACCTGTTCTCACAATATCCACACCTGTTCTTACAATATCCACACCTGTTCTCACAATATCCACACCTGTTCTCACAATATCCACACCTGTTCTCACAATATCCACACCTGTTCTCACAATATCCACACCTGTTCTCACAATATCCACACCTGTTCTCACAATATCCACACCTGTTCTCAGAATATCCACACCTGTTCTTACAATATCCACACCTGTTCTCACAATATCCACACCTGTTCTTACAATATCCACACCTGTTCTCACAATATCCACACCTGTTCTTACAATATCCACACCTGTTCTTACAATATCCACACCTGTTCTCACAATATCCACACCTGTTACAATATCCACACCTGTTCTTACAATATCCACACCTGTTCTCACAATATCCACACCTGTTCTCACAATATTCACACCTGTTCTTACAATATCCACACCTGTTCTTACAATATCCACACCTGTTTTCACAATTATATAACTAGCCAACCAACTAAAAGAACAAGTCAGTCGACCAACTCTACACAGAAAGAAACCAATTAACTAGTCACAGAACTAAAAAAACAAGCAACCAATTAATTTAATTCAACTAGTCAAGTAGACATGAACCTAGTCAAATCAGAGGATTAACCAGCTTGCTAGCTAACTAGCCAGCCAATCAATCAAACAGCCAGGTAGTCGGCCAAACAGCTAGCTACCCGGCCCATGAAACAGCCAGCTAGGAAGCCAAGAAACTAATCAGCAGGCCAACCAACCAGCCAGCAGGCCAACCAACCAGCCAGCAGGCCAACCAGCCAGCCAGCAGGCCAACCAGCCAGCCAGGAGGCCAACCAGCCAGCAGGCCAACCAACTAGCCAGGAGGCCAACCAGCCAGCAGGCCAACCAACCATCCAGCAGGCCAACCAACCAGTCAGCAGGCCAACCAACCAGCCAGCAGGCTAGCCAACCAGCAGGCCAACCAACCATCCAGCAGGCCAATCAACCAGCCATCAGGCCAACCAACCAGCCGGTCTGTTTTATCTGTATCTGTCTATCGTTCCTATTTCTCTCTCCCGCTCCTGCTGACCATAAAATTCTCTATGCTATCTCTCTCTTCTCTCTCTCTCCTCTCTCTCTCTCTCTCTCTCTCTCTCTCTCTCACACACATACAGGTATACACTTCCTTTCAGAGGGGAAGAAAAGCATCAAAGAAGTGAAAGAAAAAGTTTATTTTACGTTGAGTTGTAAAATGCACACCGAGCAGAGACGTGAATTTCACTCCCCTCACTGTCCCTTTGTCGCCTTTCCCTCACTCGCCCCTTGTCGCCTTTCCCTCACTCGCCCCTTGTCGCCCTCCCCTCACTCTCCCCTTGTCGCCCTCCCCTCACTCTCCCCTTGTCGCCCTCCCCTCACTCTCCCCTTGTCGCCCTCCCTCACTCACCCCTTGTCGCCCTCCCCTCACTCTCCCTTGTCGCCCTCCCCTCACTCTCCCTTGTCGCCCTCCCCTCACTCTCCCCTTGTCCTCCCCTCACTCTCCCCTTGTCCTCCCCTCACTCTCCCCTTGTCGCCCTCCCCTCACTCTCCCCTTGTCGCCCTTCCCTCACTCTCCCCTTGTCGCCCTCCCCTTGTCCTCCCTCACTCTCCCCTTGTCCTCCCCTCACTCTCCCTTGTCGCCCTCCCTCACTCTCCCCTTGTCGCCCTCCCTCCTCTCCCCTTGTCCTCCCCTCACTCCCCTTGTCGCCCTCCCCTCACTCTCCCCTTGTCCTCCCTCACTCTCCCTTGTCCTCCCCCACTCCCCTTGTCGCCCTCCCTCACTCTCCCCTTGTCCTCCCTCACTCTCCCTCACTCTCCCTTGTCGCCCTCCCTCACTCTCCCTTGTCCTCCCCACTCTCCCCTTGTCGCCCTTCCCTCACTCTCCCCTTGTCCTCCCTCACTCTCCCTTGTCGTCCTCCCTCACTCTCCCCTTGTCGCCCTCCCCTCACTCTCCCTTGTCGCCCTCCCTCACTCTCCCCTTGACCTCCCTCACTCTCCCTTATCGCCCTCACCTCACTCTCCCTTATCGCCCTCCCCTCACTCTCCCCTTGTCGCCCTTCCCTCACTCTCCCCTTGTCCTCCCTCACTCTCCCCTTATCGCCCTCACCTCACTCTCCCCTTATCGCCCTCCCCTCACTCTCCCCTTGTCGCCCTCCCCTCACTCTCCCCTTGTCGCCCTCCCTCACTCTCCCCTTGTCCTCCCCTCACTCTCCCCTTATGCCCTCCCTCACTCTCCCTTATCGCCCTCCCTCACTCTCCCCTTGTCCTCCCCTCACTCCCCTTGTCCTCCCCTCACTCTCCCCTTATCGCCCTCCCCTCACTCTCCCCTTGTCCTCACCTCACTCCCCTTGTCCCCCTCACTCTCCCCTTGTCCTCCCTCACTCTCCCCTTGTCGCCCTCCCCTCACTCCCTCACTCTCCCCTTGTCCTCCCCTCACTCTCCCTTGTCGCCCTCCCCTCACTCCCCTTGTCCTCCCCTCACTCTCCCTTATCGCCCTCCCTCACTCTCCCTTGTCCTCCCTCACTCTCCCTTGTCGTCCTCCCTCACTCTCCCCTTGTCGTCCTCCCTCACTCTCCCTTGTCCTCCCTCACTCTCCCCTTGTCGCCCTCCCCTCACTCTCCCCTTGTCCTCCCACGCCTCAGTTCTTTACCTCTATTCTCTTCTTGCGTCAGTGTTGGTGAAAGTGTCCACTCGTTGCTACAGTACCAGCCACCACACCAAGCCTCGCCAACCCTTCAAGAATGCTGAGTTAAATTTAAGCTGGCTTGGAAACTCCTTTATAGCTGATGGTGTGTGTGTGCGCTCATCTATTTGTGGTTGCAGGGGTCGATTCACAGCTCCTGGCCCCGCCTAAGTCCACTCCCTACTCCATGAGCTTTATCGTATGTGTGTGTGTGTGTGTGTACTCCAATATGTTATTCTTCCGGAGGTTGAGTTAGTTATTCCAGCTTTTTAAAACTAAATGGACTGACAGTGATTTATAACCTCTTGGGCCTTATCATGCCTGTTCTTGAAACAGTGTATGGTGGACATCCCCACCACTTCATCTACTGCATCCCACTTTCCTACAAGCCTAAACTTCAAGCAGCATTTGCTGAAGTCCGCGTTGTTAATCTGCTGTTTTGATTTACATTATTCTATTTCAAACTATCCCCCAAACCAATTCCTAGTAATATTTAATACGCCATAACCATGTCCTCTTGGCCCTGCTAATAGCCGCCTCAGCTAGCACACTGAGGAACCAGAGTTCGATTCCCGGCACGAGGAAAACGTTGGGCATATTTCCTTACTCCTGCTGGCCCTGTTCACCTAGCAGTAAGTAGATACCTGGGCGTTAGGCGACTGCTGTGGGTCGCACCATGGGAGAGATGACTAAAGGGTCCTAACGGAAATAAGACCGTACTTGATGACATCCTGAAATTATGTGGTTATCCTGGCTTACTAATCCTCCAAGTTAATAATCCTAAGAAAATCATTATGAACACAGGTATCAATTCAAGACCTGTTGCACGTGGCCATAACTAAAGTATCGTGAGCAACCGGGCAAGACAAACACAGTAATATTTTTTTCTTTACCCGTATAATCCTTCAACACTATGCACAATATTTACACCGTTAAGTTATTAAGTTAGCAGTACAATGATAAGACAATGCAAAGAGCCACTCAAAGCAGGAGTGGATTCGACCAGAATAAGCCAGTGTCTGACCTCTCAGCCAGGCAGGCAGGTGTGACGTCACCTTGGCTGAGGAGCCGGCTCCCACCTGATTGATGGATTGAACTGGATAATTAAAACAGCAGTGGGGCTCCAGAACTGATGTACTCTGAACTGTCAGTTCGATGGACTCCAGGTAAACTAGGTGTGTGACGAACATCTAATAAATTTTAACATTCTCGGCGCATGCCACAATCCTCTTATATTCTTCTTCCTTCATCCTCTTCAGTTCTATTAGTCTCTCACTACACTGCAGTCTCCGCAGTTCCGGGACAAGTCTGATAACGAACCTGGAGATTTGTGAATCTCAACAATCTCTGAGACACGCTAGAATGTTTCCCTAATCTGCAATGTGCAACGATAGCAATGAAGGTAATGCAATACTGAATCTTGGATATTCATTCCTCTATATCCTACGCTAGGTGTAACCTCATCCCACTTTCTCTCCTTCCCTGAAACAGTCTGAAATCAATTTATCAATAATTGTAAAATAGCTGCTGTACCCCGAGGATTAATATCCCAAGAGGCGAGGGACCTGGAGTCAAGCTAGGACATGTTAGGCGTCCTACACTACCTGAGACGAGGTACTCTACCCAGGATTATAGTGTCGTTAAGCTGATGCTGGTAAGGGAGGTGGGTAGTCCTGGTGGAGGTAGGTGTGGTGGAGAGGGAAGTGGGTAGTGGTGGTGAAGGAGGTAGGTAGTGGTGGTGAGGGAGGTGGGTAGTGGTGATGAAGGAGGTGGGTAGTGGTAGTGAGGGAGGTGGGTAGTGGTAGTGAGGGAGGTGGGTAGTGGTAGTGAGGGAGGTGGGTAGTGGTGGTGAGGGAGGTAGGTAGTGGTGGTGAGTGGTGGTGAGGGAGGTAGGTAGTGGTGGTGAGGGAGGTAGGTAGTGGTGGTGAGGGAGGTAGGTAGTGGTGGTGAGGGAGATAGGTAGTGGTGGTGAGAGAGGTAGGTAGTAGTGGTGAGAGAGGTAGGTAGTGGTGGTGAGAGAGGTAGGTAGTGGTGGTGAGAGATAGGTAGTGATGGTGAGGGAGGTAGGTAGTGGTGGTGAGGGAGGTAGGTAGTGGTGGTTAGGGAGGTAGGTAGTGGTGGTGAGGGAGGTAGGTAGTGGTGGTGAGGGGGTAGGTAGTGGTGGTGAGGGGGTAGGTAGTGGTGGCGAGGTAGGTGGGTAGTAGTGGTGAATGAGGTGGGTACTTTTATTTCTAGTGGGTTCTGTTATCTGCTGAATCAAAATATACTCTTCACTAGTTCTCTGGTATGTACCTGTTGGGCTAGTGTGCTTCCAGGAACTGTTTCTAGTTCACCCTTACGATTTGCCATCTTCCATTTCATATCTGTGAGGCTGAAATCCCAGAGGGAAAATATCCGGTGTAGGATTTTCAAGGAAGCTGAACTATATTCCCTATCTGCTCGACGAACTCCTCCAAGGAAAGTTATTAGATTTCTAGTTTCCACTTAGACATCTAGAACTTCTACAGTTCCGTACAGCAAAATGTGTATTTTTGCATACAGTCGTACTCCTCCCTGCGTCCCTGTAGTTGCTATCTCACCATCCAAAACATCGCTTGTTTGTTTCCCTAAATGCTCCAAACACTGTATTCCTGAAACCATATCGCCAAAATTACACACAAATCGAATAACCTCAGCCGCATGTATAAGACAAGCAAACCTTAAAATAGCATTTAGGAACTTGGAAAAAATAATTCTCACTTTTATATGTGAGGCCAATCACTGAGTATGTGGCCCCAGCATGGAGCCCACACCTGGTCAGGATCGTGAAGATCTTAAAGGTTTAGAACAAGATTAGTATCAGAACTGATACTGATGCATTATGAGGATAGACTGAAGGAAACAATCCAGACGACCTTAGTGAAGAGGACAAGAGCAGGAATAATCACGACATACAAAATCTTAAGAATAAATGCCAAAGCAGACAGGATCAAGAGAACACAGGACGAAACTGAAATCACAGATGGTACATAGGAATGTGAGGAAGTTTTTCTTTAGTCTCGGGTTAATTGAAAAGTGTATAAGGCCCAAGAAGCCAAAGTCAATAATGCTGATCAAAGTTATCTAGCAGGCGGGGACAGGAGCCACTCGACCCCCGCAAACACAAATCGAAGAGTACAAATCTGTGAGCATACATACCCCTTCCAACACCCATACATACCTCCCAACATATACACACAAAATACACATTCCCCTCTTTCCCTTTCAAACTACTCTCAACTTCTGTAATTGCATTTTTTTCCTGATTCTACATCCCTACCTCCTACTACCCTTTTATATCTCCCTTTCTCTCTCTCTCTCTCTTCTCTCTCTCTCTCTCTCTCTCTCTCTCTCTCTCTCTCTCAGAAAGTAATTCCATTTCCAGATTCCTCCCGTTCTTAATCCAGTCTGAGGACTTCCTCCCTCTCCCTCTCCCTCTCCCTCTCCCTCCCCCTTACCCCCTCCCTAACATGATTACCGCATTAATATCTTCATATTACTACTTTTTTTCTTATTTTCCTCCCCCACTTAGTCTTCTCATTTTTTCCTTTCTTATTCCCCTTCCACATTTCGCCAACCTTCACCTTCCCATTTTCTTTCCCTCTCGTTTTCATTTATCATTTCTTCATATTTTATAAGCTACTTTTACTATTAATTTTGCATTATTTTTTGTTGGTTTCAGAGTTTTTCTGTTTCCTTTGATTTTTAATGTTTTTTTTATTTTTTTATATTTCACATTTTGGTCAGTTTTATCCGAGACGAGAGCCATGCTCTGCTCTGTTACTGTGGCCTCTTGCAACATGGCTCTCGCCGCAACACAACTATCCCGGCAACACGGGAATCTCTGCAACACAGCCGTCCCTGGTGAACGCAAGCTAGCGCTATTCTTAAACAGCCTTTTAAGAAACTTGACCAAGAGTGCTACTACCCCCACAACACAGCACCATAGAGACCGTGGCTAGCCTAGAAGTATGTCAGTTCCCCAAAACAAAGCCCCACAGCGACGAAGATACAGCTACCCCGACCCGACCCTTGCATTTCCAGAGCACATTTCGGAGAGTTCTCAAAGTCGATCCCGAAGTAAAGTGAGTAAATATTGGAATTTTTGTGGGAATCATGCGGTCGTTGAGGACGAGATGGGGAAGAGAGGGAGCGAGAGGGTCAAGTGGAAAGAATTGGGAGATGGGGGAGAGGGAAGTGAGTGCGGAATGGCAGAAATGGGAACAGAGTGGAGGGTGATTGAATGAGTGGGATGAGGGATTAATTTATATTAAATAGTTAGGTTTAACCATAGTGAGTGTCTACCCTATTATATACGAGTTACATGGTGTGGCATGCTAAGAGTATGTTACAAATATTTTATTCGGCGTATGTCACATCCATATTGGCATTCACTCCCGACCAGCGAACCAGGTGCTAAGGGTATAATGAGCAGGGCCCCCCCCCTGGTTATGCTAGCACCTTGGTTCAACCAGCCAATGACAAGGAAGCCCGCCAAAGTTGTGAAGCAATGTGGTACACTTGCGAATCAACATTGGCAGACTTACCTCCAACTGCCTTTTGCTCGTTTTTCGTTTCTAGGTTATCGTGCACAACCAGGTGTGCAGGCCACTATATTACACCTGTGTTCATAATACATGGTGGGAACACCCGTGGTGCGCGTTTACCCAATGTTAATTACATGGTGGGAACACTGCGTGCGGCTACAATATTCTGTGAGTTACATAGTGGGAACAAAAGCTAGCTATGTCCCCGTCACATTCCATCTCACAGGATAGGTTGCAAACACGTAGCAATGAAGTCCACCCGATACACTTGTTACACCAGTCAATATGTGTTACACTAGTTACACCAAATACAGTCAATCTGTGTGTTACAGCTGATACACTTGTTACACCAAATACAGTCAATGTATTTATTACACTTGTTACATCATATATATTCAATCTGTCGCACCTGGTACACCTGGTTACAGATGTCATGCATGATAAATGAACCATATTAATATCTACTAAATCCTGGTATACAGTTTCAGTTTCTTGTCCCGATAAAGGTGCGTTTTACACAATACGACGTACCTTTTACACAATATAACGTGCATTTTACACAATATGAAATTCATTCTACACAATATGACGGGCGTTTTACTGGATTTATTGGAGTGTGAAGTGTGTAGTCAATGATGCTTACTATATACAGACAGCTCCAAGACACGCACTAACATTCTGAAGTCTTATTTTCAATACTGGTAAAAAAAAAATTTACACGTCTGTGAAATGCAGTGCTGGAACAGACATAAAACTTTCTCCTTTTTCTCGCCTTAGATTTCTGTTTCCTCTCTACAACCACTTCTTTTTTTCATTTTTGTCTGCTCCCCGCACCATCCACGCTCCTCTCATTTCCTACCTCCTTACCTTCCTTCTCCTCCTCTCTCTCTCTCATGGATTCACTTTAGCGCCTCGAAAGAACAAAATGGAAGACTGAACACAGCATAAAATACTGGGGGTGAACACAAGCACAAAAACACGAAGAGACAAAGCGACACAATAAAGTCTTAGGAGCAGGGAGAGAGTGGACCTAGTAGCGATGAACAAAGAGGCGGGGCCAGGAACTGTGACTCGACCCCTGCAGCCAGAAATAGGTGAGTACAAACAGGTGAGTACAATGAGCACAAAAATGAAAACTAAAGTGAGTTATTCAGCGGGGATGGGTAGAGGCTCGATCCTCCCTCCAGTAATCGAGAGACAGAATCCATACTCAGGCAGCCATGGTGAGAAACACCACAACGTCCTAACTTTCAGTTTCACCAGTTTAAAATCAAAACTCTCGCTCAAAAACTTTGTATCTTCCAGATTTTTCACAATTTTTTATAACTAAAAAAAACGTTCATACGAAAAGTGTTTCAACTGGAAGAGAAAAATACTTAATAAAAGAAAATTCAATATTTCTTTTATATCTACAGAAATTATGAGGAAAATCCATATACTATATATATATATATATATATATATATATATATATATATATATATAAAGGAGGATTTGTGGGCGAGGGGCTTGGACTTCCAGCAAGCATGTGTGAGCGTGTTAGATAGGAGTGAATGAAGATGAATGGTTTTTGGGACCTGACGAGCTGTTGGAGTGTGAGCAGGGTAACATTTTGTGAAGGGATTCAGGGAAACCAGTTAATTGATTTAGTTGGACTTGAGTCCTGGAAATGGGAAGTACAATGCCTGCACTTTAAAGGAGGGGTCTGGGATAGTGACAGCTGGGAGGGACTATTCTCAGCTGTCGTATCTGAGCGCCTCTGCAAAGGCAGTGATTATGTATGAGTGTGGTGAAAGTGTTGAATGATGATGAAAGTATTTTCTTTTTGGGGATTTTCTTTCTTTTTGGGTCACCCTGCCTCGGTGGGAGACGGCCGACTTGTTGAAAAAAAAAAAAAAAAATATATATATATATATATATATATATATATATATGTCGTGCCGATTAGGTAAAACTTGCGATTTTGGCTTAAATAGCAACGCTCACCTTGCCATATAAGACAAGTGAAAATTTGTGTATGCAATAATTTCGCCAAAATCATTCTGAACATAACGAAAAAAAATATATTTCATTGTGTTTGTTTATTATTAAATTAATGTTAACTTATCTAAAATATATTTAGTTGGGTTAGGCTAAATTAAATTGCGCTTGTTGTAATAAGGTTAGGTAGGTTTTCAAAGTTTCTCTTGGTACAAAATTATAAATTCTTACATTAACATAAATGAAAAAAATATATCTTTAAACGTATAAGAGAAAATTTTAGAAAGGACTTAATTTTAGATGAGTTCTTGCTAATTGACCAGTTTTACCTAATCGGCACGACATATATATATATATATATATATATATATATATATATATATATATATAAAACAGTGCTGAATATTTTAGCAGTAAAACTGGTGGCCCTGTTCAGTAAACTATATTTTTCTGTTTTAAAACTGTCGATCCAATAACAGATGTGTTTGTGTGTTCAAATATGCATATATATTGGCAGTGTTGTCGGAAATGTGTTGGTAAGTACGTTTGTGTGGTGCTTATATCTGCATGACAATACACCAATTATATATATATATATATATATATATATATATATATATATAAACCAGGAGTAATTTATATTCATATGTCCATATATGCACCTATGTAAAATTTGATTTAAGATTTTAGATTACATTTATTAGTATTAGTACTATTATTTTCTATTACTATTAGAATTATCGTCATATGAAAATTCATTATTTTTAGCATTGGTAATTACTATCACGTAGAAATGTTACACGTAGAGTCGTTCACTACCATCGATTAAGAGATGCTAGGTGTGTCCTTGTATGTCTGTTCGTACTTGTGTCTGTACGTGTATGTGCGTTCTTGGTAGTGTATGTCCGTGTGTATGTGTGTGTGTGTATACACCAACCAATGAAAGCCTCGCCTTTAGACGCCAACAAGACAAACTTTCAGCAGTCAATTAGTGGAAGGTGATGATGGAGGTGAGCAAGTCATTTATACAGGACTGGGGTGGAGCTGAAGGAATGCTGATGGAGTGAGCAAGTCATTTATACAGTACTGGGGTGGAACTGAAGGAATGCTGATGGATTGAGCAAGTCATTTATACAGTACTGGGGTGGAGCTGAAGGAATGCTGATGGAGTCGTGCTGGTGGAGACGAAGTGCTGAAGTTGGTACAGACACAATGTAAGGTAATAAGTGTTAGAGAGAAGAGATATAGTAATACTTAGGAGAGGAGAAAACCAGGAGATAACAAATTTGAAGAAACAGGAAGGGTCATGGGGAGAGAAGCAGATACATGGAAGAGAGAGGAGACAAACAGAACTATTGTGTTCATGAGGAAACGCTAAGCTCGTAGACGTCATACAACTAAACAGAAGCATGGGTGATGGGAGACAAAGAGCATGGTGAGAGAGAGAGGAGAGAGAAGGGACACGGTCACTAATAACATAATTAACACAACGTACAAAGAAACTCTATTTACCAATAATTGAGACTGCACAATCGTTTTGCTTTCCTGTCCTGGGCTAGCCAGAGAAGGGAGGGGAAGCCCCTCCCTTCTCCAGACCAAACAAAACCCCCATCACCACCCCATCACGCAGACCATGCACATAAGTCCTCCTCACCTCAAACACACTTAGGCACTAAATACAACTAGTGAAGCACTGAAAAATATAATTAGAATTTTGTTCGATATGAACCCCGTGTGGGTGATTCAGCACAGGAAGTGGTGAGGCCCTGATACTCCTTACGTTTATCGCAGGGCGAGACGCAAAACAAAATTATTGTATAATGAAAGTCAAGAAATGGAGGCGTGGCTGAGGGACTCCTGAGGACGCGTGGCTGAGGGACTCATGAGGACGCGTGGCTGAGGGACTCATGAGGACGCGTGGCTGAGGGACTCATGAGGACGCGTGGCTGAGGGACTCATGAGGACGCGTGGCTGAGAGTGACCCGAGGACTCCCGGCTCACTGTCTCCTGAGGACACCAGCACTAACGGTGACCATAAGACAGTCCCCGGGGCGCAGGACATCCCTCACCATTTCGTAGCCGTGCAGGAGGCGCCCGTGCAGGATGAGAAAGATCTCATGTGGGTAAAGGTCGTCCAAGTAGGCGTCGGTGAGGACGACCTTGATCTCCTGCACCAGCAGGTCGCTGGAGACCACCAGTGGCAGGCGGTGACGCTCCGGCAGCATCTCCAGGAACACCACCATGTCAAGCGGCATCTTGTCAACTAAGATATCAGCTTTTATTATCTTATAATATTTTAAGATTAATACTTGTGGTTGCTTTTATGTGATGTGAAGACCAGGAATAAAATGAAACTCTTGGGCGGCAGATGAACGTTCCTACTTTTCTAAATCCTCCACGGTGTGGGCCAGCTATGCTGATCCACACAGTGTAGGCCAGCTATGCGGACACACACTGTGGGCCAACTATGCAGATCCACATAGACATAGTGTGGGCCACCAAAGAGTGTTCAACACATCATCTAACAGCCCCCTACGACTTCGCAAAATTAATTACACAGAATTAATAAAAATATCACCGAGAGAAGTCTGAGAGAGAAAAAAAACTCCAATTGGAGAAACACAAATCTGCAGCACTGTGTGTTGATTCAACTTGTGGTGTTGGCTGGTGGCAAACAGATAATCAAAACTGCAGCTGGAAAGCTCACTCGCGCAACACGGCAAACACCCCAAGCTCAAAGATTTAGTTGAGCCCCTGAAGGTAAGCTGATGAGGGCAAATGTTTACTATTCTCGTACAAAGGAGCTCTCGGGTCCTGTGCTTAATGAACGGTGATGTAATTACCGAAGGAATTTCTTTATTTTTCCTTGGGTCCCTCTCACCGCAGACCAACAGTAAAGGCAGCCACCTGGAACCTGGATAAGACTGGTCATCAACGTTGCAAATGAGGATAAAAGCGCATGAACTCTGTAACCAAGAGTGCAACGTCTATTATTGCAAATGAAGGTTCAAGCTCATGACCCCTGCAACCAAGGATGCAACGTCTATTGTTGTAAATGAAGGTTCAGGCTCATGACCCTTGCAACAAACAGTGCAAAGCCTAAATGAAGGTTGAAGCTCATCAACTCCGCAACCAACAGTGCAAAATCTCTTATTGCAAATGAAGGTTCAAGTGCATGGCCCATGCAACCAAGAGAGCAACAACCAATCCACTCGTTGATGAAAAAAAAAACACGTGCAACACCAGGTAGGTATCTAGTGACGAGATAAGATACCTAATGTAACACAGTACTATGTCATTGATGTCAGCTAGGCCTGTATACTTTGTACATGTAATTGTAGAAACAAAGATATTATTATTATTACTTATGAGCAAGTTGTACATGTTCCTGCCTTTGTCTCTACAGTGTCTCTCGACAATATCCTACCCCAACCATCCTTGTGACTCCACACCAACACTAGTACACTGCCCCAGGCAACGTCCTGCAGTATCCTGCAGGACGCTGGGATAGGGAGGAGCATCCTGGAAGGAGATGAAAGCCAGCCTGGCGGTATTTCTTGTCGAATCGATGGAGATAGTGTCAGTGACCAGAGGTGAGGGAGGGGTTATTGGAGGCTTGCAGGGTTGGGGAGGGATATTGGGGTTTAGGGATGATGACGGGTTGGGGTATTGGAGGAGGGGTGATGGTGGGCTGGAAGTGTTGGAGGAAGGGTGATGGTGGGTTGGAAATGTTGGAGGAAGGGTGATGGTGGGTTGGAGGTATTGGAGGGTTGGAATTCTTGGAGGAGTGATGGTGGGTTGGAAGTATTGGAGGAGGGGTGATGGAGGGTTGGAATGTTGGAGGAGAGGTGATGGCGGGGGCAGTCTGGGTATAACTTTATCTGTAAAGTTGATAAGTTAGCCAAAAAAGTACCCTGAAGAAAAATGTGGATAACTTTGTTACGTGTCTAGCATTAGGAATAATATTAAATTGAATGTTATATGATTGCAATGAAATTGAATGTTATATGATTGCAATGAAATTGAATGTTATATGATTGCAATGAAATTGAATGTTATATGATTGCAATGAAATTGAATGTTATATGATTGCAATGAAATTGAATGTTATATGATTGCAATGAAATTGAATGTTATATGATTGCAATGAAATTGAATGTTATATGATTGCAGTTAGAAGCCTGAGTAGATCTGTCACCCACTATGATAACATGAACGTAGATAAGTACGTTTGTTGAGCAACTTGCTATGTCAACAGACTAACTGATGTTGTAACCAGGCTTAGGCTTGGCTACAAATACTTTTGGCAGTTTGGCATACGTACAGATGATAATCAAACCAAATGCAAATTATGTGGCCAGCCCTATGGTCACTATCTTGAATACTATGTGCTTAATTGTCCACTTATTGAAGGAAATAAAGACAGACAGTATAATAACCTATATGATATGTCAAGATATCTTCTTAATGAAAACAAGATAAACATATTAAGCACATTTCCTAATATTGCTTGTAGCAGATTAGTCAAATGAAGAGAAATCCAGATATACTCTTGTTAACCCTATTGGGTCCTAGTTCCTAGGCCTTTTTGTGCATTCAAATACTCTTGCGCTACCGTCCACATGATGTACTCTTGTTAAGCTTTTTGAGAGCTAGTTCCTAGGCCTTTTGTGTATCCATATGTTCTCTTTTCTGTCATTCTTATGGTCTTGGTCAGCAGTTCTGGCCACTGAAAAATGGTTTGGTGATATCGACAAGACGCGGAGATAGACATGTACAGCTCAGGACATTTATTAGAGTAGACGTTTTGCCACGAGTGGCTCCAGTCCTCTAATAAATACACAAATAACCAGCACATAGGAGAGAGGAGCTTACGACGACGTTTCGGTCTAACTTGTACTATTTACAAAGTCACATTAACAGAAGAGAGTGAGGGAGCCAGTATATACAAGCGAGAGGGACAAGGACGGGAACAAGAGAGTAAGAAAAGGAAGTAGTGGTAGAAGAAGTAGTGGTTGTACTACCACTATTTCATCTACTACTACCAGTACCAGCCTTACCACTAATCCTTTTCTTGTTCCCTTCCTTGTCCCGCTTGCCTATATATACTGGCTCCCTCACTCTTTTCTGTCAGTGTGACTGTAAATGGATCAAGTCGGACCGAAACGTCGTCGTAAGTTCCTCCTATGTGAGGGTTATTTGTGTATTCTTCCAGTCACTGTAGTGTGCCTTTTTGGTCCTCTAATAAATGTCCTGAGCTGCACAAGTGACTTTCTCCACAGTTCTGGCCACACTTCTACAAGCAGAAGGCCACGGCATTCCTCAGGTCACGTTACAGATCACGTCAAGTCAGGTTCAGTTCCATGATCAAATAGAGGTCGCGTCTAGACCACATTCAGGTCAAATCCTAACTCCTCCTTTTCCTCCTCAACAATTACCAGACACAGTTTAAAGGCCACAGCGACCAACTCTCACAGATCTCTACCGACTGTCCCAATTTCCCCCCCTCACACGACTCGCTAATCTCCCCAGCTGCGTCAGTAGAGGCTTGGATGATCCTCCCAGCTCCCAGCAGAGGCTGGGATTATCATCCCAGTTCCAGCAGCATTAGCAGAGACTAGGATGATCCTCCCGGCTCCCAGCAGCGTCGTAAGAGGTTGGGAGGATCCTCCCAGCTCTCAGCAGAGGCTGGGATGATCCTTCCAGTTCCAGCAGCATTAGCAGAGGCTGGGATGATCCTCCCAGTTCCAGCAGCATTAGCAGAGGCTGGGATGATCCTCCCAGTTCCAGCAGCATTAGCAGAGGCTGGGATGATCCTCCCAGTTCCAGCAGCATTAGCAGAGGCTGAGATGATTCTGCCAGCTCAGAGCAGCGCTACTAGAGGCTGGGATAATCCTCTCAGCTCCCAGCAGTTTGACCAGAGGCAAGACACACAGCTGACTAATTTCGATTTTACTCTCGTAGCCTGACTTCCTTAGTGACCACTTTACCAGTCAGGCCACTGCTGCTCGCGGCCAGCAACTGACATTAATCAACGTCAAAGTTGATTATATATATATATATATATATATATATATATATATATATATATATATATATATATATATTTCTTTTTTGGGTCACCCTGCCTCGGTGGGAGACGGCCGACTTGTCGAAAAAAAAAAAAAAAAAAAAAATATATATATATATATATATATATATATATATATATATATATATATATATAGATGGGGTGGTAGGGGAAGTGGAATATTCAAATGGCTTCAGAAAGAAATCTAAATATTCTTCCTTGAAGCCTTTTTATCCACTTCTCCGAGGCAATGGGTACCACAATTTACACAAGAGGTGGACCCCATCATATATATATATATATATATATATATATATATATATATATATATATATAGGCGTGAGGACACCTGAATGAAAATATTATTTTGACTATATTTTCACATTCGCTTGGCGTGTCTCAGTTTTCCGTTCACTCTTCCAGATTTTATATGTTTAACTGCACTAACTGGCGTTATAGTATGTTATAATTTATACTTCCAGACGATACTCTAGTGTAACTAAACGTATATCTTATAACGTAAATTGAGAAACTTGCTTAAATTCGTGCGATAAGTTAAGGTTTGTTTGGGGGAGACGAGATACGTCTCCACCTGGTTGGTCAGGCACCTCCTGCAGTTTCCTCTTGAAGACTCTTATATATTTTTTCTTCCGGCAATATTTCCTATTGTTGTGAGCAAACAATTTTTGGACATTTCATAATGTCCAGTAAGTGTTTGCTCACGTGTTTTTAACCACAACTTATCATTATTTATTACATTATCTGGTGGTAGGATACAAAGGCTTACTGCCAACAGTAATGAGGAAGAGACACAGCTGAAAACAACCTTATTTTGCTGCTCTGTGTTGAGTTAAAGCTTGCTCTTAATTAACCCGACTTTTCTGGTATAAAGTTGAAACATGGTGAACCTCCGAGAGTGAGAGTGTACTAGTGTAAACGTGCTTATGAGATCCATACCTTTCATTGGCTTTACTCTACATTTTTTACCATATCTCTCGCCTCAGTTAAGTTGTCATTTTAGCCTGTAGCTTGCGTATCTGCCCTTCAAGTATTTCCCATGAATATTATCTCTGTCTGCCTGTCTCTCTGTCTCTCTCGTCTCCGTTCCACAGATAACATTCTGAGTGCTTCGAGGTGTGCTACGAGATCAGTAAGACATCTTGTATATTTTATGGTTGGGATTCCACACCTGTCTTAAGAGATGCGGGTACACAATAATCTTCCGGCTAAGAGAATCCAAGCGCCTTGAGAAGAGCCAATAACTTGAGTTGTATCCCTTTTTTGACAAATCTGAATCCAACTAAAATTTTCTAATTACATTAACCAACAAAATTTCACCTTTTATCGAATTCGGGAACTAAATTGGTTGTTTTAAGCTAACTCTGATGGGCTGAGCACGAGTCTCTGTTTAGTCTATAACCAAAGATTTTTTTTTAATTTTATGATCAATATTTTTTTTATATATTACACATATAAGTTCCATCAAACACCTTATAAGGTAAAATGGTTATAACTGACCATAATTTTTAAAGGGGTGGAGGGGTAAGCCAGCGGAAGGCCTCGGTCAGATGACCAAAAGATCCAACGGCGGGTCATCATCTGACTAAGACCCGCGTCAGGGAACACTTGTCCTGTTTCCTGACGAACCTTACCTAACCTAAACACCTTAACTACTCGTCATGGAGGGAATTCACCATGCCCAGCTCTTCTAGGGCAGGGTAGGTACCTGAGCCAGAGCTTGCTACCACCTGCAGCTCACAAGACTGCCATTCCCATTATCTTCCATGGGGCGGGGAAGATGGCAGACCAGAGAGGCCTGGAGATAGATGGTCCCAGACGATTAGGAGGTACTTATACCTCCTCCCATGGAAGACATAGGTCTCAGACACTACCAAGACAGGGAGCCAAGGCCGGGTCATCATCTGGAAAAGACCATGACCGGGAGAGTACCGGCGAATCTCCAACAGCAACAACAACTTTACTACTGGGAAAGCCTGGAAGCACTTGACTTGTACTCACTGAAGCGCAGACGAGAGAGATATATCTTAATCTACACCTGAAAGATTCTGGAGGGACTGGTCCCTAATCTGCACACAGAAATCACTCCCTACGAAAGCAAGACTTGACAGGCGATGCAACGTACCCCCAGTGAAAAGTAGGGGCGCCACTGGTACACTAAGAGAAAACACTAAGTGTCCGGGGCCCAAGACTGTTCAACAGCCTCCCACCAGCCATAAGGGGAATTACCAATAGACCCCTGGTTGTCTTCAAGAGGGAGCTGGACAGATAACTAAAGTCAGTGACAGACCAGCCGGGCTGTGGTTCGTATATTGGACTGCGTGAGGCCAGCAGTAACAGCCTCGTTGATCAGGCCCTGATCCACCAGGAGATCTGGTCATGGACCGGGCCGCGAGGGAGTTGATCCCCGAAATGCCCTCCAGGTAGACCTAACAATCATACGTATTATATTATGCATAGATATTAAGTGTGGTTCATGCCAGAAGGTGGGTCCCAGCTACTACAAGGTGAGTTCCATTTGCCAGCAACTTGTACGGAGGCAGGAAGACCACTCTCGGCAACTACAGAAGGGGGGAGGGTTGGGAGGGACATCAGCTATCTATATATCATAGGCAGGAACTGCCAGAGGAAGTTCGTGTCTCCTAGTTTCTCGTTTCACTCAGACTCCAACTCACTCACTTTCCCCCCCCCCCCTCCCTCCTCTCTCTCTCTCTCTCTCTCTCTCTCTCTCTCTCTCTCTCTCTCTCTCTCTCCCTTGCTAATCTCAATCGCTAAGGGGAAAAAACAACTCGAGTGTCGGGGGCACTGCACCAATATAACCCGGAAATTTGCATCGGATATATTTCCGGATAGTGAAGCCGCAGGGAAGGGAGGAGAAGAAGGCAGGGAGGAGGAGAGGGAGAAGGGGAGGGATAAGGTAAGGAAGGTGAGGGACTAGGGAAGACCTCACACTGGAAAATAAATATGACAGTCAGTTAAGCAAGGAAGGTTGTGTTCCGATACATTTTCCTTGTGTCCTTCGGGATCGCCATCAGAATGACTAGTCAAAAGAACGGAGGATCGAGCCTCAGCCACGGAACGACAACAATCCGGTGTCCTTCATCTCTTTGTTTCACATCATTTAAACACATTCATCAACGTCTACTGTTCTTTCCTCTGTTGTTTCTTTAATTATTATTATGCTCGTTCTTCAACACAATGTCAGGAGGCATGAATCGACCCCAAGCAAACACAATTAGGTGAGTACACTATAGTTTACCCACGATTCCTTTATCACTCGATCTCCCTTCTTCCATTCCCTTGCTTCCTCCCTTCCTTTTCCCCTCCCTCCTTTTGCACCCTCTCACTCTTACTTTACTCCCTCTCACTCTTTATTCCCTCCCTCCCTTTCTTAGCTACCTCTGACCCTTACATTACCCCCTCCTTTCCTCTCTTTGCTCCCTCTCTTCCTTTATTCCCTCCCTTCCTTCACTTGTTGCTCCTGATTATTCTTACAAATTCTTTCTTGCACTCAACAAAATCTCTGGAGTGTAGAGGGAAGAAATGGAGTACAGATGGGCGGCGGAGGGGATACAGTGAGGAGAGGAGTATGGCGTAGGAGGAGAGAAGCAGTAAATCAAAGAGAGAGTAAGGAAGAAGACTAGAAGAAGGCTGTGAAGAAAGGCGGAGAGTGTCAGGCGGTGGGAGGTGTCAGGTGGCAGCTGGGATGTAGTCAGGCACCTCTCTCTCTCTCTCTCTCTCTCTCTCTCTCTCTCTCTCTCTCTCTCTCTCTCTCCTCTCTCCTTTCCTCTCATCCTGCAACCCCATCCATTGCATCCTCCATCAGTCTCCTCACTTCACACGTTCTATGTTTATATATATTTTCATCAGCAAATGCTACTTGTATCACATTTTCTTTCACCTTCCTTCGTGTTTGACTGGGTTAACCTCTACTAAATCTGCATAATTTACCCCCAGTGTCTGACTATAACACTGAAGGGATTATCGCAACCATGTACACTGGTGCCGTACTCTACTATCACAACACTGAAGGGATTATCGCAACCATGTACACTGGTGCCGTACTCTACCATCACAACACTGAAGGGATTATCGCAACCATGTACACTGGTGCCGTACTCTACCATCACAACATGAATGAGCAATAATGGTAGCATATGTTATTCAGGATACCCGCGAGGCTATCAACTTAGGATACCCGTGAGGCTGTCATCTTAAGATACCCGTGAGGCTATCATCTAGGATACCCGCGAGGTTATCATCTAAGAATAACTATAGGGGTAACATCTTAGGATATTACTAGGTAATGATACAATTTTAATTGAGATATACAAGAGTGTCGGGGAAAGGAGGCTGGAAATAGGTACCTACGTGTTAGTCGACAGTTATGAGTGGCATCCTGGAGAGGGTGGTGTACATCACAGCCTGCACCAGGCTCGCAAATGAGAAGAGGTGGGATAACAGCATGTAAATAAGAAGAGGAGGAATAACAGCTCGCAAATTAGAAGAGGTAGGATAACAGCTCTTTTAAGAGTGCAGAGACTGCAAAACACACTAAGACACACAGGACAAGGACACGTTCTGGACTCGGTGAGGAATTGGTTCCTCACTGACGAGTTTCTTCAAAGTCATACACAGACACACACACACACACACACACACACACACACACACACACACACACACACACACACACACACACACCACGACACGACACACGACACACTTGCAAGCCAAACATCGTCACCACTCTCGTTTTACAGCGTTTTAAAACCCCGTCATCCAACCCCACACCACGCGACACACACCTCAGCCAATCTCAAACTTTTAGACTAAACCGCTTCCTCCTCTTCCATCTTCTCTTCATTCTCCTCTTTCTCTACTTTCTTCTCCACCTCGCCTTCCACATCCTCCCTTTCTTCCCTACTTCATCTTCCTATTCATAATTCCTCCTCACGGCTGAAATATTTGTGATATTCTCCAGCTGATTCTTTTGCGACCTAAGCTTATTCTATTTCGTTCATTGTTCCTTCCCTCCATCCTTCCCTCCATCCTCCTCCTCCTCGTCTCGTACATCTTCCTCCTAATCTGCTCAACGGAACGACTCAATTTCCCTCATAAGTTCATTTTTCACCGCATTATGGCCTTCAATTTTACAAGACAGGAGAGGGAAGGGGTGGAGGGAAGGGGGGTAAGGAATGGAGGGAAGAGGCAGAGACGGGCTCTACGGGAAGAATGTCGGATCTGGTTATAGAGAAAAAACGGGAAGGGTGTGGCGGGGAGAGGCGCTGCAGAGTGGGGGCGGGGCGGGGCGGGGCGGGGCGGGTCAGGACGAGGTGGGACGAGGTTGACCAGGGAAAGACAGCCCACCCCTAACACTCATACACACATACACACACACACACACACGTGTTTTTAGCTTCCAGTTGTACCCTGGCCGGGTCACCATCTGGAGAAGACCCAGGCCGGCAGTACCGGCGAACCTACAGCAGGGGCAGCGGGCCTTCAGCAGCAACAGCCTGGTTGACCAGGCAAGCAGCAGACGAGCCTGGCCCATGGCCGGGCTCAGAGAGTAGATAAACTCTCGAAACTCTTCAAGGGTAAAGGTATATCAAAGGTACCCTCGTGTACCTGAGTCCCGCCTCTCAAACAGATTCACCCTGTCAATTCCTCTAAGTATTTGGTACGTCGTAATCACGTCACTCCTGGACCTTTTGTTCTATAATGTCGTCGATTTTAGCTCTAATCTCCCCTCGAAGCTCACACCCCTTAACTCGGGGACTAATCTCGTTACAAACCTTTGCATTTTTTCCAGCTTCTTTATATGCTTATCAGATGTGGGTTCCATACTGGCGCTGCATACTCTTGAAGATGGACCTGGCATATGACGTGTAGGAGTTCTTGAATGCCTCCTTGTTGATGTTCCTGGTAACTAACCTTAAATTTGTCAGTCTCGCGTTTGCTGCTGCGGTTATATAGCTTATGTGTGCCAAGGTTGATATGCTTGGGATTATCTTCACCCCGAGGTCCTTTTCTTTCGTGAAGACTTGAAGCCTTTGTCCCCCGAACCTGTGTGTGTGTGTGTGTGTGTGTGTGTGTGTGTGTGTGTGTGTGTGTGTGTACAGTGCCATTCACTAAAACACGGGACATTCTTCTCCCTTCAGACAACAGCATCAAAACTACCCACTAGCACGCACTCAATGCATCATTCTCTCTCTCTCTCTCTCTCTCTCTCTCTCATTAAAACGCTTGAGAAAATCCTATCTTAAATTTTGTTGCTAGTGTCACAAACAAAAACATTTTAAGTTTTCTTAAAATTAATTAAAAATGTACTCTTCTTAAAATATCAAATTATCTCACCTAATAAATATACAATGATTATGTTCCTCTCTCCCATACTGACACTTCCTGCAGTAATTATGTTCCTCTCCCATACTGACACTTCCTGCAGTAATAATGTTCCTCTCCCATACTGACACTTCCTGCAGTAATTATGTTCCTCTCCCATACTGACACTTCCTGCAGTAATTATGTTCCTCTCCCATACTGACACTTCCTGCAGTAATTATGTTCTTCTCTCCCATACTGACACTTCCTGCAGTAATTATGTTCTTCTCTCCCATACTGACACGTCGTTAGTACTCTTACACTGTCTTCTGTCGTTCATGTATACATCATGTCTTGGCGCCTCATACTACATACACAGGGTGATGTATACACAGGCCGGAGCTAACACGTATTACACTCATGGGAAAGCACTCCACCCGTGGGGAGAGAGGGGCATGCAGCGCATAGGGAAATGCTCAGAGGCAACAGATACAGGCAGAAATCAAGCAATGTGAATACAAATCAAGGTCCGGAACCCAGATAATGCGCCCAGTAAGAATTTGTGTCCCCTCAGACCAAAACCGAGACTGCAAATGATGCTGCCACCTCTGGTTTCAATCCATGTTAGTGTAAACTGCAGGGGTTGGGGGGTTAAGGTATCAATGACCCTTGGGGTTATGGGAACTAAATAATGGGGTATGGGACTATCTCTGAAATTTTTTTTAGTGTATTTATGGGGGAGCATTAAACCCATAGGAGTCATACAGCGCCTGGATGAATGGAAGGCATTCAGGATCAATTCAAAGAATTGGAGCACAGGTTCAATTCCTTAGATCAAGAGCCCATCACCAGCGTCAAGGAACCTCCCTTGAGGGGTCACAGTTTAAAAAAAAGTTTTTGTTGTTAGATCAGAATAAAAAATCAGTTTTCTGTTCCTAGTTATGTAAAGTATAATCAAACTATTGACATCTTTTGAAGCCATACTAGCATCTAATAGGTCTGGTGGTGGTGATGATAATTTCGACAGTGGTGAAAGGGTTATGGGGACATTCTGGGCAAGCCTCTGGGGTCTGTAATGGTAAAATGGTTAAGAACCCCCGGTATAAAGGATCAAGTGAGACCCACACCGTTCCGCCCTTCACTCTGGCTCGTTATAAACCACTTAAGTATTTTTTGTAAATTCTACCATCACACGGGTCTACTTTTTCTCTTCGTGTTCTAATTGGGTTTACAGAATCCATAACTACACGTACCTCGTTTGTTTAAATTTAAAAACCGATCGTAAATCGTTCTTCTATCATCACTTAGACTGATAATACTGACATCATCCTTATAGACTGATAATACTGACATCACCCTTATAGACTGATAATATCGACATCATCCTTATAGACTGATAATACTGACATCATCCTTATACTGATAATACTGACATCATCCTTATACTGATAATACTGACATCATCCTTATAGACTGATAATACTGACATCATCCTTATAGACTGATAATACTGACATCATCCTTATAGACTGATAATACTGACATCATCCTTATAGACTGATAATATAGACATCATCCTTATAGACTGATAATATAGACATCATCCTTACAGATTAGTAATATCGACTTTCTCGTTCGTATCAACATACACTGTCCTGTTTCTCGTTCGTAAAAGATAATGACAAGTTTCTTGTTCGTATCACCGAAGATTATTTTTTTAAAACACACTTCCCGTCTCCCAGGATAGGACGACCCCCCCAAAAAATAAAGTGACAAATCTTCACCATTATTCATTCAATTTAAACGACCTTTAGGGCAAATACCTCACCAAAATAAATTTTATAACACCTCCAGTTCCACCTACTCACAGTTTCAATGGATACCTCCAGATAAAAAAAAAGAAGAGAGAACTAAGTGTGAGAATATCATATAGAACAAGGCAGCAGCACATTGTTGACGTAACCAGTTTTGCTAAATAAAAAAAAAAGACAAATATAATGACACTAGGAAAAAATAGAAAATATTTAGAGTATTTAAGATATTTTTAGAAAGGTATTCATGTCAAAGTAATTAAGGTGTTTTACAATTGTGCTTACACACAGTGGAGAGGAACTTGTGTTTGCACATAGTGGAGAGGAACTTGTGTTTGCACACAGTGGAGAGGAACTTGTGTTTACACACAGTGGAGAGGGACTTGTGTTTACACACAGTGGAGAGGGACTTGTGTTTACACACAGTGGAGAGGGACTTGTGTTTACACACAGTGGAGAGGGACTTGTGTTTACACACAGTGGAGAGGGACTTGTGTTTACACACAGTGGAGAGGGACTTGTGTTTACACACAGTGGAGAGGAACTTGTGTTTGCACATAGTGGAGAGGAACTTGTGTTTGCACACAGTGGAGAGGAACTTGTGTTTACACACAGTGGAGAGGGACTTGTGTTTACACACAGTGGAGAGGGACTTGTGTTTACACACAGTGGAGAGGGACTTGTGTTTACACACAGTGGAGAGGGACTTGTGTTTACACACAGTGGAGAGGGACTTGTGTTTACACACAGTGGAGAGGGACTTGTGTTTACACACAGTGGAGAGGGACATAAACACAAAGAATTAAAGGAGAGGCTTATTTCACCGCGAGAATAAAATGAATAAGATTATAATTGCAAGAAAAGTAAGAGAACGTAAAATGATGATAATGTGATGAGATGGGTGATGTAATGAAGAGAGTAGCTCAAATTCCTCAGAACACGAGCCCTACACCAGCTTCAAGGCACCTCCCATGAATGTTGAATCCCTCGTGGACTAAACATTAATGTTTCATGTTGACATACGACCGCAACCCTTACTGCAGACTCTTCATCAAAGGAATTGGAGCTACCCTCCCTTTCAATGCATCAAACCCAATGGTCTCCCACTCTCCAGGCGCTGAATGACTCCTACGGGTTTAGCACCTCCCCATGAATGTTAATAACACACACATGAAGTATTCCATATCACAAACTTAAGTTTGGTTGCCGATTAAGTTTTAAAGTGCAAATTAAAAGAAAAAAAATGTGTATAGTGTATATGAAAAATTAAGTTTATTTTCAAAAATAAACTTAAAATGATTTATAATGCCAAAACTTGAAAAAAATGGTTTTAACAAAATTGGCGTTGTTTTGTGGCTGCCTACCTGGCCTGACCCTCTCAACAATAACAAAAGTGAGTCGCCTGGCGGACATTCTATTGTGAGCAACTTGTTGTAGCGATGGTGGTGGCAACAACAGTGCCAGCAGCAAGAACACTAGCAGTAAGGGGGGTTACCAACAGACCCCTGGGTGTCTTCAAGAAGGCACTGGACAGGCACCTAAAGTCAGTACCTGACCAGCCGGGCTGTGGTTCGTACGTCAGTTTGCGTGCGGCCAGCAGTAACAGCCTCGTTGATCAGACCCTGATCCACCACAAGGCCTGGTCTCAGACCGGGCCGCGGGGGCGTTGACCCCCGAACCCCCCTCCAGGTATACTCCAGGTATTATAATTAGGAGCAACAGCAGTAGGAACAGCAGCAGCATTATGGTTAGCAGCGCCAGGGAGCATAGCAGTATTAACACCAACAGCAGGAGCAGCAGCATTACCACCACCATCAGCAGCAAGACTAGCAGCATCAGCATCACTCCCACCATCACCACCACAACTTGTGCCACCAGCAGTACCTAAACCAGAGCGCCTCCAGCCTACCCTCCTCTGCTAGGCGCAGCGAGGCGGAGTCCAATCATGAAATGGGCTATGTAGATGGAAGGTGGTTGTGTTATACAAGGAAACCCAGGGTCAGTCCAGACGTGGTGTCTGAAGACGCTGAGAAGGAAGCAGGGCTGGTGGGAGGCAGGGAAGACTGAGGAGGGAGATAGCGAAGACGGGGGGAAGAGGGAGGGAAGAAAGAAGTGAACAAAACAGAGAGGGGGAAAGTCGAGGAAAGCATAAAGGAGAGATGAAGATAGAAGGAAGATGAGCAACGGGAAAACAAAGGTATTAAAGAAATACATAGCAGAAAACAGACAGGAAATAAAGCAACCTAAAACAAAAAGAAGAGCAATAAAAACAAGACTTCTAGAGTGTAGGGAAAGAAGGAAAAAGAATCAGATCGAGTGTTGGAAAAGTAATCGATGGACTGTGATCGACCAGTGGTCACGGGTAGCAGCACCCTTCAAGGTTTATGGTTATCGTGTTTTTTTTTTTTAGCCTAACCTGCTGACTTGGCTGACACAGCAAAGATAATTTTGCCAAATCAGCCCAACGTAAATTTATTGTTGCAATGACTTCACGAAACCCTGTGTGAACGTCACCAAATTAATATATTTAATAACGTTGAATATTAATTAATTTTATGTTGGCAAAAGATAGATTGGGTAGGATTAAGTTATATTACGATAAATTTTGCAAGCATATGTTAGGTTGCACAGTTAGTTTTGGTGCAAAAATATAAATTACAAGGCATCAGTTTACATATATAAATCCATCAATGCATAACATAATTTAAGTTTTCCGATAAAAAATGGGTTATGTTAACGGCAATTCCAATAGTATGATCAATCTCGCTAATAATAACAAACCCAGCCACTGGAACTCCGCCACTTCCTCTCATTACCATCTTCTCAATTATTTGACGATTTTTTTTATGGGAAGTCTTGCAGTTATTTCGAAACAAAAACTACGGTTGAAGCAAAAGAGGTTCGTGGGCGCCAGGTGCCGTGAGAACCATCATCTCCAGTTGTTCATGCTAAGGAGCCGATTGAATTCCCTTTTCGTTAAATTCGCAACTATGAGAGTCAAGTGGCATGATGCACAACAGAGTCAGCTTCCACCAGACTGTGCTGTAACTATACATCAAAAGTTTAGTCTGGTCTGTTTGTTCAGTAAGAAACAAGGCCTCTCCACAGAAACGCATTAAAATCTGCCTCTCACAGAAGCACTCTACCCACCGTCCTCTTCCTCCCTAAAAAACTTATAGCCTCGTTCGAAGACGGCCCCCCTGCAAAGTCTTAGGCCCATATTTTCACTAAATGATAAACTATCTCCTCTACAGGGAAGTCTTCGTAGGGAGGCCCCTCATTAAAAAAAAATGTATGGAAGAGGCAAAATGTAATCTTGTGAGGAAGAAGATTTTAGAGTATTCGTCTGGACAAGGATCTTTACATGACCACTTTTGTAAAGGTATTACTTGTATGTGAAGATTTCTATTATGATTATACAAGGCCTCGGCTTTTGTAAGAAAAAAGTTTAAGGAAAAGTGTAATTTTAGCAAGAACTTTTTTTTTAGAGGGGAAACAATTATTTATACCCATTCTTTACTTATTCAGACTTCCTACAATAAATATATTCACCACCCACAATAAGCTAAGAATAAAAATATTTTAGTATATGTATCTGAAAGTAAAAAAAAAGTATGACTGACTTTACAACGATTTTCGCTTTACAGCAGCCAGGAACCTAACCTGCTGTATAAGCGGAGCCGTACAGTAGCCAGGAACCTAACCTGCTGTATAAGCGGAGCCGTACAGTAGCCAGGAACCTAACCTGCTGTATAAGCGGAGCCGTGCAGTAGCCAGGAACCTAACCTGCTGTATAAGCGGAGCCGTACAGTAGCCAGGAACCTAACCTGCTGTATAAGCGGAGCCGTGCAGTAGCCAGGAACCTAACCTGCTGTATAAGCGGAGCCGTACAGTAGCCAGGAACCTAACCTGCTGTATAAGCGGAGCCGTGCAGTAGCCAGGAACCTAACCTGCTGTATAAGCGGAGCCGTACAGTAGCCAGGAACCTAACCTGCTGTATAAGCGGAGCCGTGCAGTACCCAGGAACCTAACCTGCTGTATAAGCGGAGCCGTACAGTAGCCAGGAACCTAACCTGCTGTATAAGCGGAGCCGTGCAGTAGCCAGGAACCTAACCTGCTGTATAAGCGGAGCCGTACAGTAGCCAGGAACCTAACCTGCTGTATAAGCGGAGCCGTGCAGTAGCCAGGAACCTAACCTGCTGTATAAGCGGAGCTCTCATGTACATTACAGGAGAGGAGCAATTCTTGTGGGTTCCCTTATTATTATTATTTATATAATAGTTATTCCCTAGGGAAGAAAGTAACGACAGTTGTCTAACAGCTGTGTATCAACAGATCATAGGTATAAAATACCGGTATGTTATGACCCATGTACAACACTTGGGTATCTAAAGATACCCAAGTGTTGTATATGTGTATTTTTCATCAACACCCAGGTCCCTGTTTCCCACTAGGTCATTAGGGACAGCAGGTGGCAAGAAGACTTAGTTTATGTCTTACCCTGCCTGGAATCTACCTGGGGAGTGTTCTAAGGGTCAACGCCCCCGCGTCTCGGTCAATGCCCAGGCCTCCTCGCTCAGTAATCGAACCTGGGTCGTTTTGGTTTGTGTGGATTTGAAAAGGAAGCTGAAGACCAAAGTTTGAGAGCGCTCTCCTTGGGAATAATTAAAAGAATATTTAAGCAATATAACGGCCCAATTGCATTGTGGTAAATTATTAAAGTTCGTGCGGGTATCAGTTCGCATAAATTTAAATGTCATGAATACGAAATGAGAATAATATTTATCACATGAATGATTGAAATAATTTTAGTAAGATTTTACAAAACAGTAAGTGTATATTGCCCACCCCTCTGAAAAATACACAGTAATGATTGGCAACAGCAATTTGCTTGTTTACTTGGATATACTTGCTAGTTTAGAGATACCTAGCTACTGAAGATACACATGTTAGTTTAGAGATACCTAGCTACTGAAGATACACATGCTAGTTTAAAGATACCTAGCTACTGAAGATACACATGCTAGTTTAAAGAGATACCCAGCTACTGAAGATATACTTGCTAGTTTAGAGATACCTAGCTACTGAAGATATACTTGCTAGTTTAGAAAAACCTAGCTACTGAAGATAGACTTGCTAGTTTAGAGATAACTAGCTACTGAAGATACACATACTAGTTTAGAGATAACTAGTAAATATACACTCGCTATTAAAGTGACATAACCAGCTAGTGAAATACAATATATGTTTTACAGTTTAATAAAACCTGAAAATTAATTACAATGATGCATGCAACAAATATTATGTATACCAGGTAGCATACACTGTTAATTGATTAGGAACATAAAATGTATATGCTGAAAGCTTCAGAATTGAAATAACGTAAATCGGGCAGTTCTTCACTTGTATCTTAGCGAAAGGTTGAGAAAGTATCAGGGCTCAGATTCTAGGCGCCAGACAAGCCTGGCCCAGGGCCGGGCTTGTCTGGCGCCTGCCTGGTCAACAAGGCGGCCCGCTGGGCCACATAGCCTGGTTGATCCAGCATAAAAACAATATCTCAGTCGTCATTTGCATTCAACTATAATGAACTTTAATTATAATTATAAACAGAAGAGTAACACGTCAAACATAACAATCTACCTTTAACCACAACCAGGTAATTAAACAATTTTCTCCAAAAAATCAGACCGTAAATTATTCTCAAAATAAATTACTAAAATCCCTCAGGCTAATGCAGTTCTCATATCGTTTACTCAACGGATAAAACACACAAATAAAAAAAAAAACTATTTTCATTTTGCAGAAAAAAGCGAAACAATATTCCTTTGATTCTGCCGTTCCGAGCTGTGGATAAAATTTGGAAATGTAATTAGAATATGCAATTACATTAATGAGTAAACTTCATGGAGGTGGGACCAGTGGTGCGGGCAGGGTGGGTGTAGCAGTCGGCAGGGGACTAGAATGATGATACCAATACGCATGATAATGACGAAAATATAAAGAATATATTAATCATTAAAATTATAATAATGAGAACAGTAACAACAGAAGGAGGGGGGGGGGTAATTAGACACAGATCACCTGCACTGGAGCAGTCAAGGGAAGTATCCCATACATATTCTAGTTCACTATACATCCATCCATCCCTCTAATAACAATGTTTGGAAACCTAAAACAAGAGAGGTAGCACAATGCTAGTTTTCATAGCTACAACAGTATACAAAAGTGTGAGACGACGAGAGATCTCGTTCAAAACTTTTAAGATTCTGAACCAACCTGAGACTCAAACAAGAACTATTCGAAGTGCACCGTGATTCAGTGAGGAAGCCATATGAAACTCCGGGGCACGAGATGCAATACAAACGTGGATAATGGTGCCCAGCAGAAACTCTTCTGCTGTGTCTACCTACCCGCGGTGTCCGACCTGGAGGCTGTTTCACTGAGTGTCACCTCCCTGTGGTACCATGCCAGGAAGCTGTTCCACTGATTGTGTCACCTCCTTGTGGTACCATGCCAGAAAGCTGTTCCACTGACTGTGTAACCCCCCCAGTGGTACCATGCCAGAAAGCTGTTCCACTGACTGTGTAACCTCCCAGTGGTACCATGCCAGAAAGCTGTTCCACTGACTGTGTAACCTCCCAGTGGTACCATGCAAGGAGGCTGTTTCATTATGTCACCTTCCTGTGGTACCATGCCAGGAGGCTGTTCCACTGACTGTCACCTCTCTGTGGTATCAAAACTACCATGATCAAACTAATTGCTCTTCCAATTTCCTTCTTACAAGTAACTTGGGCAGCGAGCGCCTCAGGGAAAACAAGAGTCCAACTTCTTGCTAAGACGATTTTTAAGTTTTCTCCCATCCTCTTTTACTCTTTTCTTTATTTCCCTCCTTTATCCCTTCCATTTCTCTCTCTCTCTCTCTTCATTAATTATTCTCTTCCATCGTTCGTCTATCCTTTTCTCTCTAATTCTTTCATTTCTTCAGTTCTATCCTCTTTCACTTCCTTACCTTCTCCTTGTTTTCCTGCCTCCCCCTCTCTCTCTCTCTCCCTGTTTTCCTCCCTCCCCAGTTACATTCCTCCTTTTCCATGAAACATCCATCCTACATCCATTATGCATCCATCCCACACATCTGACACCCATCTCTCATCCGTCCCACACCCATGATTCACCCATCCCACACCCATGATTCATCCGTCCCACACCTATGATTCATCCATCCCACACCCTGACACATCCATCCCACATCCATCTCTCATCCACGTCACACCCATGACACATCCATCGCACATTCATCTCTCATCCGTCCCACACCCATGATTCACCCGTCCCACACCCATGATTCACCCATCCCACCCATTAATTGTTCCTCATTCACAAAAGTCATGCACCATTTAGCCTCACTGTTGTGTTCACCAGTTCAGAGGTTCACACATTTAATGACATATTCCGGTTCAACAGTTCAAAGACATTCTCTGGCGCAACGACGTTCAACAGCTCTACGACGTTCACTGGTTTGCTCAACCTGATTGAAAATTCGCTGGTGGTCTAAAGCTGAGAGAGAGTGAGAGAGAGAGAGAGAGAGAGAGAGAGAGAGAGAGAGAGAGAGAGAGAGAGAGAGAGAGAGAGAGAGAGAGAGAGAGAGAGAATATTAGCATAAAGAGATGGGAAAAAGCACATTATCATGGTAATGCAGCCAGGCATAACCCGCCAGGTCGACAGCTTATTACACAGACACGCGCTCGTGCGCAAGGACGCGCATATACGCCATGACGCGCACGCACACAACAACTGAAAGACAGAACCAGAAAGTTTTGTGTGTTTGTCCTCAACACTCACCCTCATCACCATTCCTGACCCCTCACCACTCTCCACTATTCCTGACCCCTCACCACCACTCCTGACCCTTCACCACCACTGTTTCAAATGTCGTTTTTCAGAGCGGGGTAGCAATGATAAGGCTTCGGAGGCTTCTTACTTTATTAGTAATAAAGTGTGGGTACACAGGCAGTGTGTTTTGTGCCCATGGCCCGGGGAGCCATGTGCCTGTGAGAGAGAGGGAGAAGGCCTGTTACTCTAGTGAAGGCCGCTGCGTGAGTGAGAGAGGGATATGGTGTAGCAGACTGAAGTGGTTATAGGCCTATAGGTGGCAGCACTAGCATGGCACGAAACATGAACTCAGCTGGCAGACAGCAGAGGCTGTCTATGCAGACAGTACAGGCTGTCTACACCACTCCTAACCCTTCACCACCACTCCTGATCCCTCACACCACCACCATTCCTGACCCCTCACCACCACCATTCCTGACCCCTCACCACCACCACTCCTGACCCCTCACCACCACCACTCCTGCCCCCTTCACCATCACCACTCCTGACCCCCTCACCATCACCACTCCTGACCCCCTCACCACCACCACTCCTGACCCCCTCACCATCACCACTCCTGACCCCCCTCACCACCACCACTCCTGCCCCCCCTCACCACCACCACTCCTGACCCCCCTCACCATCACCACTCCTGTGGCTTCACTTATCCAGTGAACTATCTGATCTCAGCCTTTTCTCCTTATCGGTTGGCGGTTGATGAGGGGAAGAAGTTCCCCTCTAAGAGGTTCCTCTCTTATCTCAGGTGATGCGCCCCAGGACGCCACCAGACTCCGAGGAAAGGTGATGGAGGGAGTGGAAGATGGAAAGTGATGGGAGGTGAAGGGAAATAGAGGGGTGGAGGTAGATTGGGGGTAGAAGGAAAATGCACTGTGGAAGGAGCTGATGGACAGAGTAGATGATTAGTGGATGGAGTTGGGAGTCGGTGGATGGTGAAGGGAGCAGATGGATAGTGAAGGAGTAGGTGGATGATGGAGAAGATGGGTGATAGAAGGGAGTAGATGGATAGTGAAGGAAGTGGATGGTAGAGAAGACTGATGATAGAAGGAAGTAGTAGATGGTTGGGGGTAAGAGATGAAAAATAAAATGGAAAAAATAACAAGTGTGCACAGTACTGCCACACTATCAGAACGTACACTACAAAAACGTACAGCAGCATTATAAGAGCGTACAGAAACATTACAAAAACGTACAACACCACAAGAACGTACAACACTACAAGAACGTACAACACTACAAGAATGTACAACACTACAAGAACGTACAACACTACAAGAACGTACAACACTACAAGAACATACAACACTACAAGAACGTACAACATTACAAGAACGTACAACACTACAAGAACATACAACACTACAAGAACGTACAACACTACAAGAACGTACAACACTACAAGAACATACAACACTACAAGAACGTACAACACTACAAGAACGTACAACACTACAAGAACATACAACACTACAAGAACATACAACACTACAAGAACGTACAACACTACAAGAACGTACAACACTACAAGAACATACAACACTACAAGAACATACAACACTACAAGAACGTACAACACTACAAGAACGTACAACACTACAAGAACGTACAACACTACAAGAACATACAACACTACAAGAACGCATAGCATCATTATAAGAGCGTACAGAAACACTACAAAAACGTACAGCAACACCACAAGAACGTACAGGAGCACTAGAATAACGTACAGCAACACTACAAGAACGTACACAAAGATTTGATGAGCGTAGACAAGAGGTGAAGGACGCCCACTAATCCTAAGCTCTACTTAATCCTCGTCTCAGCTTTACTACGCCACTTCCAGAATGAAGAGCTTTACGAGAGAAAGTAACATTTTACTTCCTTTCTCCTGGGCGCAGATATTCTCTTCACTTAACAAATCAACTTTCCTAAGGCACATATTTTTTTTCCCCCAGTGGTCTTCAAATCAACTGATTCTCCAACACAGGCTCATCCTCCAATACAAGTTGATCCTCCAATACACTAGGCCTTTTGTGTATCCTTATGCTATTGAGCTACCGTCCAAAGGATGGATATGGGATGCACAATAAACTAGCCACTACCGTCCACAGGATGGATACAGGATGCACAATAAACTAGCAGGTGTCTACTTGGTGAAAGTCCTGGGGAATCACCGCTCCTTCCCTCCGTGGCTCCTCCAGATATAACAAAGTAGGTAGGTAAGGTTCGTCAGGAAACAGGACAAGTGTTTCCACAAGGTACTAGTGCTCTCCCACAGCCAGGATCTGTGTGGCTGCTGTGATTCTTTTACCCCAGCAGATGGTACGGTGTTTAGAAATGCAGTGGTTGGGTCTCCACGGCAGCACCAGAGATCCACTCTCACAAGAACACTCACATAGATATACAACTGACTGACTTTACATCTGTTTTAACAGAAAGTTAAAGATCTATCTTCCTACTTCTCACCTCCTTCAACACACACTGTTCTTTCTCTCTCTTCCATGTCCTCCTCCCACTTCCTCTTCTCGAACTTCCCTCCCTCGCTCTCTTTAAAAAAGGGCAGGCCATAATGCCAGTACCATGGGAAAAGGGAGAAAATAAAATAAGGCGTGGAAGTATATATTGCCGTTGTGAGGGAGAGGCCAGCAACACCAACCACGCCCCCCTCACATCCTATACCACGCCTGGTAAGACGGGGGGGGGAGGTGAGAGAAGGTGAGGCATTACAGAAGGAAGGCAGGTGAAATAAGAGGGTTAGGGGAAAAGGAGAAGTAAAAGAATGAAAAAGTGAGGATAGAGGGGGTAAAAGAAGAAAGGAGTGAAAGAAGAAAGGGGTTTAAGGAAAAGAGAAGGTGGAGGGGGAGAGGTGAAATAAGAGAGTGAGGATAAAGGGAGGGCGAGAGATTATAAAACAAGGGTGAAAGAAGGGAGGGATGTGGAGTATTGGATGGATAAGAGACAAGAATTGAGAAAGAGAGAGAGAGAGAGAAGAGAGAGAGAGAGAGAGAGAGAGAGAGAGAGAGAGAGAGAGAGAGTGTTCTTGAACGAAAAGAGAAAAGTAAGACAATGGAAAGAAAAAGAAATGTAACACTAAGTGAAGAGTAAGGCGTTGGTTGCGGGGTTCGAAACCGGGCTCTCGCGAGTGTGAGACCAGCCCGCTACAACTTCACTATCAGAAAACACAAACAATACTGTTTTGTTATTCATGACATTGTTTAAAATTAAGAAGCACTAGTTGGAAATTAAGAAGCACTGGTTGGAAATTAAGAAGCACTGGTTGGAAATTAAGAAAACACTGGTTCGAAATGTAAAAAAAAACACTGGTCTGAAACGAGGCACACCGTTCTCAAGTTCAAGAAACTGAAACGTCTATTCATGTTTGTGTTACTTTCGCATAGAAACCTGGGACATCCCGTTCGAATCTGAAAGAGAAGTGTTCGATTTCAGGAAACTACGAATAAAAGTTTCCAGCTCGAAAGTTATGAAAACTTTTACGTTTACGAACTTTATTTCCCAATATGAGGGAGCCTCTGTTCCAATTTGCAAAACACATCCGCCAATTCTAAAAAAAAAAAAAAAAAAAAAAAAAAAAAAAAAAAACTTGGCGACTTAGAGAAAGTTGGAAGCCCTCGATCAGAGGCTTCCCACATCCAACCTGTTTCTCGGGGAGTTGTGAAATTGTCTCAGGACTCTGTAGAGCCTATCCTTGAGCCTCGCACGCGATGTTTACCCGGAGTCGCTTCTGGAGAGGTCACTGTCCACGCGGCCCGGTCTCAGACCAGGCCTCCTGGTTGCTAGCCTGATCGATCAAGCTATTAGTGCCCGCCCCCTTACCGTCCAACGCATGCACCACAACCCAGGTGGTCAGGAACTGTTTTGAAGAATCTTTCGCGTTCCCTCTTAAAGACAGCTAGGGGGTTGTTGGTGATTTTCCCTTATACATAAAGGGAGGGTGTTGAAGAGTCGTGGTCCCTTAACACTTACCGAGTTCTCTCTTAGTGTACTCAACGCTCCCGTGCTCTTCATTAGCAGCCTGTCAAACCTCTTCATAAGCGGTTATTTCGGTGTACAGGTTTGGTACTAATTCCTCCAGTATCTTCCAGGTGTAGAGTATCTTTCTCGGGACTTCAAGCGCTACCAGTAATTTATGTGAAGGTTCTCTGTACATTTTCCAGGTCAGTAATTTCACCTGGGAAACGTATGTACACTTCGCTGAGTACATCATTACCGCGGCTCTGACAACAACTCACCATCTTCACGATATTCGACTTTCAAGGAAAAAATCTAAATCTTCACAGACTTCGACCATGAAATAATAAGAAGAGTAAAAGATTTAAATTTAAAATGAAACGAAGTATGAGGAGAAAATAGGAAGAGGAGGAAGAATTAGCCCATTGCTTCACGACCAAAATTTTTGGCAAAACAAAAAACATTTTAGCAGCTGTAAAGTTATTGTTTTCCTTTCCATTTGAATAAACCATCAGCGGCTTTCACTTTTTGTTGAGACAAGTGACTCTCACCTCTACAAGTGTTGAAATAAGTGACTCACCTATATGTGTTGAAATAAGTGACTCTCACCTCTACAAGTGTTGAAATAAGTGACTCTCACCTCTACAAGTGTTGAAATAAGTGACTCACCTCTACAAGTGTTGAAATAAGTGACTCACCTCTACAAGTGTTAAAATAAGTGACTCACCTATATGTGTTGAAATAAGTGACTCACTTCTAAGAATCATACATAATTTTAGGTTATTACTGTAGTTTTGTGTAGTAATTTATGTAAAACTCAGTGAAGTCACTATTCTATATTGTAGCAGTGTAGGGTAACCACCCCTCTCCCTCCTCTATATTGTAGCAGTGTAGGGTAACCACCGCTCCCCCTCCTCAATACTGTGGTAGTGTAGGGTAACCACCCCTTCCCCTCTATACAGTTGCAGTGTAGGGTAACCACCCCTCCCCCTCTATACAGTTGCAGTGTAGGGTAACCACCCCTCCCCCTCCTCTATACTGTGGTAGGGTAAGCTGCTGGTGGTTAACACTAATGCTTTCCAAGCCATACATTTCTCTAAACAATTCTCCCCCACCCTAGTGCTAATGATGCTCTCGTCCCAAGCCCCTCAACACCACTCTCGTCCCCAGTCACTCTACACCACTCGTCCCCAGCCCTTCAACACTACTTTTGTCCCCAGTCCCTCAACACTGCTTTCGTCCCCTCTCCCCCCAACACAACTCATCCTTATCCCAACCCCACTCTCTTCCTCAGCCCCTCAACATCACTATTCTCCAGCCTCTCAAAGCCACTCTCCTCCCAAGCCCCTCAACACTACTTGTCCCGTCTCTCAACACCAATTGTTCCCAGTTCCCATCCCCTCAAAACCACTCTCGTTCCCATCCCCTCAAAACCACTCTCGTTCCCATCCCCTCAAAACCACTCTCGTTTCCATCCCCTCAAAACCACTCTCGTTCCCATCCCCTCAATACCACTCTCGTTCCCATCCCCTCAAAACCACTCTCGTTCCCATCCCCTCAAAACCACTCTCGTTCCCATCCCCTCAAAACCACTCTCGTTCCCATCCCCTCAATACCACTCTCGTTCCCATCCCCTCAATACCACTCTCGTTCCCATCCCCTCAATACCACTCTCGTTCCCATCCCCTCAGTACCACTCTCGTTCCCATCCCCTCAGTACCACTCTCGTTCCCATCCCCTCAGTACCACTCTCGTTCCCATCCCCTCAATACCACTCTCGTTCCCATCCCCTCAATACCACTCTCGTTCCCATCCCCTCAGTACCACTCTCGTTCCCATCCCCTCAGTACCACTCTCGTTCCCATCCCCTCAGTACCACTCTCGTTCCCATCCCCTCAGTACCACTCTCGTTCCCATCCCCTCAGTACCACTCTCGTTCCCATCCCCTCTGTAATACTCTCGTTCCCATACCCTCAGTACCACTCTCGTTCCCATCCCCTCAGTACCACTCTCGTTCCCATACCCTCAGTACCACTCTCGTTCCCATCCCCTCAGTACCACTCTCGTTTCCATCCCCTCAGTACCACTCTCGTTCCCATCCCCTCAGTACCAGTCTCGTTCCCATCCCCTCAGTACCAGTCTCGTTCCCATCCCCTCAGTACCAGTCTCGTTCCCATCCCCTCAGTACCACTCTCGTTCCCATCCCCTCAGTACCACTCTCGTTCCCATCCCCTCAGTACCACTCTCGTTCCCATCCCCTCAGTACCACTCTCGTTCCCATCCCCTGTTACAAAATGACACGATATCTATTAACAATAGATATCTCCAGTGAACACTAGAAAGGAAAGCCCTTCTAGCATCCAGCCTGTTACTGGGCTTTTGCAACAAAGTCAGTATCCTGGTTCAGTTATCCGACATTTTATATAGATGAAGAGGATTACAACTGATAGGGTACTAACCAAAGTAAATGATTTAAAGATTTATTAACAAAGTGAGAAAATCTAGGGTAGCAAAGTAAATCAAATATGAAGATATTAATTAAGATATCAATTAGGATAATTAGGAGGGTAGCTCCTACACTGCTCTCATATACAATAAGTCTGTGCTGAGGGCACATATATATAAATGACTCAGAGGTACCAACAGGTACAATGACAGTAATAACAATAATATATATAAATAATAATAAATGTGTGTACGAGTGTGCTCCCGGTAACTATGACTCGACTCAACCAGTGTACGACAGAACAACTTCTCATAAGCTAGCTGTACTAACAAATTTACAACCATAACAGCTTGATTGTCTAGTAAAATGACCACTTCGCAGAACAGCACTATAACAGGCAACAGCAACACAGCATCAGGAACAAGGAGATAGAAAATCGACCCTAACTGGGACCATCAGTAGATCCTCCAAAACAGTCCCTAAAACTCCCTTACT
>WNWK01001030.1:200000-336309 GCA_009830355.1 Cherax destructor | reverse complement strand
TAATTATTGTTGACGGGTCAAATGGGGGACGGGCCCCCAGTTTGTAAACTCCCCTGTCTGCTCAAGTGCCATTAAAACTAATTTACTCCTTAAGGAAAATTTCAGTAGGTAGTCTATTTCAGACCTCAAAAATAACTTCCACAAGAACTTACAAAACTATACTTACATAATTGCACGATTTCCGGGGTATTCGTTAACGAGGGTCCACTGTACAATGCCAGCACTTTAAAGGAGGGTCTGAGATAGTGACAGCTGGGAGGGACTTTTCTCAGCTGTCGATTCTGAGCTCCTCTGCAAAGACAGTGATTATGTATGAGTGTGGTGAAAGTGTTGAATGATGATGAAAGTATTTTCTTTTTGGGGATTTCTTTCTTTTTGGAGTCACCTGCACTCGTGGGAGACGGCCGACTTGTTGAAAAAAAAAAAAAAAATATATAATGTATATATATATAATGTATATATAATATATATATATATATATATAATGTCTGCACTTTAAAGGAGGGTCTGAGATAGTGACAGCTGGGAGGGACTTTTCTCAGCTGTCGATCTGGCTCCTCTGCAAAGACAGTGATTATGTATGAGTGTGGTGAAAGTGTTGAATGATGATGAAAGTATTTTCTTTCTTTTTGGGTCACCCTGCCTCGATGGAGACGGCCGACTTGTTGAAAAAAAAAAAAAATATATATATATATATTATACATAGAGCTCACTCACTGACACTCTCATGAGCAGACAGCTCGAGATCAGCCATGATCCTCGAGCGTGGATGCTCCTCAGGAGAAGTAAGAGTCAGAGAGAGCCACTGGTGGGTTCTGAAGCAGTGTCTGCAGAAATTCAGCAATACAACATGGTGATCAGTGTGGAACAAAGACACTTTATGTCTATAACATGTTTAAAATGTTGAAATATTCTGATAGATACATAGTACAAGGATTGCCAAAGAACACAAAAGCTATATGAACAACAAATACCAAAGAAGTATCAGGAAAAACAAAACTTTCAAATAAACCATGGAATGAGTGAGGTTTGAACCCAGGCCAGTGCATTAACCACTTAGCCAGCTGGCTCTAACATTCATCCAACTAGGTATTTTTCTAAACACCATAGGGAAGTTAGCATGGCCACCATTGTGACCACAAAACTTTCAAATAATTTACAATGTGTTTCATTGTGAACTGACTACATTTGAAGAAGTTGTAAACACCACGAGAACTCACCTGAAGTGTTTCTAAACTTGCAGTGACTATGTTGTGATCCGAAGATTTGCTAAAATGAAGACATAATTCATAAACCTGCAACAAGACAAAAGTATTAACACACCGGATACCTCAGCTTACTATGAATATCTAGCATGACACATTATGCATCATATTCATGAACTTCTCTCCCATGGCATTTCCTTACCTCTTCAAAATCTTCATCTACAAGCCATGAATAGATCAAAATGACTATTTTTTGTTTTCTAAACACATTGGCTGTCTCCCACCAAGGCAGGAGAAGGGGTTACTAGCCCTTGCTCCCAGCATTTTAGTCGCCTCTTATGACACACATGTTAACAAATTCCCATTCTAGACAACATACTCCACCAATATTCAAAAGTCTGAATTTACTCACCATACAAGACATCCATACTTTTTACAGTGCCTATTACATACTTAAAACACTAAACTCGAATATTAACCCACAACTCAAAATTATCCTAACCAACCTTAACAGGACACATGAACATAACACAAGGCACAGATCACTCTTCGATGTTCCCCGCGTCCACCTCACACTATGCAAAAATGCAATGCACATTAAAGGCCCAAAAATTTGGAATTTATTACCTATGATTACCAAAGAAACCCGATCTGTATATCAATTCAAAACTCTGCTAAAAAACCACCTACTTGCCCAAAACTAAATACCCACTACTTTACATTACCTACAAAGTTATTAAATAGCTTTACACTGCCTCAAAATAACATTATTCACTGTATTACTCCCCTAGCCTCAAAACCCCTTACATAATTGCTCAAATAAAAATAATTTATCAAACATAATCTAGTACAAATGTTGAAACTTATACCTCATAATGTATAAACCTGTTATATCTCATAATGTATAAACCTGTTGTATCTCATAATGTATAAACCTGTTATATCTCATAATGTATAAACCTGTTATATCTCATAATGTATAAACCTGTTATATCTCATAATGTATAAACCTGTTATAATTAATACAACCTAATTTAAAGAAATCCATCCTCATGTACCCTTGTGCTCCTTGTAACTCATCTAATGACCATATAAACTGTTATTGCAACACAAATTATTGATTTAATTTGTTTAATCTGATTTAATAATTTTATTATGTAGACATATAAAACTGTAAATGATCCAAATTATAAAACGATTATGTTTCAAATTTTTTTTTTTTTTCAACAAGTCGGCCGTCTCCCACCGAGGCAGGGTGACCCAAAAGAAAGAAAATCCCCAAAAGAAAATACTTTCATCATCATTCAACACTTTCACCACACTCATACATAATCACTGTCTTTGCAGAGGAGCTCAGATACGACAGCTGAGAAAAGTCCCTCCCAGCTGTCACTATCTCAGACCCCTCCTTTAAAGTGCAGGCATTGTACTTCCCATTTCCAGGACTCAAGTCCAACTAAATCAATTAACTGGTTTCCTGAATCCCTTCACAAAATGTTACCCTGCTCACACTCCAACAGATCGTCATGTCCCAAAACCATTCGTCTCCATTCACTCCTATCTAACACGCTCACACATGCTTGCTGGAAGTCCAAGCCCTCGCCCACAAAACCTCCTTTACCCTTCCCTCCAACCTTTCTAGGACGACCCTACCCCGCCTTCCTTCCCTACAGATTTATACGCTCTCCAAGTCATTCTACTTTGATCCATTCTCTCTAAATGACCAAACCACCTCAACAACCCTCTTCAGCCCTCTGACAAATACTTTTAGTAACTCCACACCTTCTCCTAATTTCCACATTCCGAATTTTCTGCATAATATTTACACCACACATTGCCCTTAGACAGGACATCTCCACTGCCTCCAGCCTCCTCCTCGCTGCAGCATTTGCAACCCATGCTTCACACCCATATAAGAGTGTTGGTACCACTATACTTTCGTACATTCCCTTCTTTGCCTCCATGGATAACGTTTTGTCTCCACAGATACCTCAATGCACCACTCACCTTTTTCCTTCATCAATTCTATGGTTAACCTCATCCTTCATAAACCCATCCGCTGACACATCAACTCCCAAATATCTGAAAACATTTACTTCTTCCATAATCCCTCTCTCCAATGTGATATCCAATTTTTCTTTATTTAAATCGTTTGATACCCTCATCACCTTACTCTTATCTATGTTCACTTTTAACTTTCTACCTTACACACTCTCCCAAACTCGTCCACTAACCTTTGCAACTTTTCTTTAGAATCTCCCATAAGCACAGTATCATCAGCAAAAAGTAACTGTGTCAACTCCCATTTTGCATTTAATTCTCCATAATTTAATCCCACCCCTCTCCCCAACACCCTAGCATTTACTTCTTTTACAACCCCATCTATAAATATATTAAACAACCATGGTGACATTACACAATCCCTGTCTAAGACCTACTTTTACCGGGAAGTAATCTCCCTCTCTCCTACACACCCTAACCTGAGCCTCACTATCCTCATAAAAACTCTTTACAGCCTTCAGTAACTTACTACCTATTCCATACACTTGCAACATTTGCCACATTGCTCCCCTATCCACTCTATCATATGCCTTTTCTAAATCCATAAATGCAATAAAAACTTCTCTACCTTTATCTAAATACTGTTCACATATATGCTTCACTATAAACACTTGATCTACACATCCCCTACCCACTCTAAAGCCTCCTTGCTCATCTGCAATCCTACTCTCTGTCTTATCTCTAATTCTTTCAATAATAACCCTGCCATACACTTTACCTGGTATACTCAGTAAACTTATTCCCCTATAATTTTTACACTCTCTTTTATCCCCCTTCCCTTTATATAAAGGAACTATACATGCTCTCTGCCAATCCCTAGGTACCTTCCCCTCTTTCATACATTTATTAAACAAAAATACCAACCACTCCAGCACTATATTCCCCCCTGCTTTTAACATTTCTGTCATGATTCCGTCAATTCCAGCTGCTTTACCCCTTTCATTCTACGTAATGCCTCACGCACCTCCCCACACTCACATCCTGCTCTTCTTCACTCCTAAACGATGTTGTACCTCCCTGGCCAGTACATGAAATTACCGCTCCCTTTTTCATCGACATTTAAAAGTTCCTCAAAATATTCCCGCCATCTACCCAATACCTCCAGCTCCCCATCTACTAACTCCCCTACTCTGTTTTTAACTGACAAATCCATTCGTTCCTAGGCTTTCTTACCTTGTTTATCTCACTCCAAAATTTTTACTTGTTTTCAGCAAAATTTCTTGACAGAGCCTCTCCCATTCTTTCATCCGCTCTTCTTTTGCACTCTCTCACCACTCTCTTCACCTTTCTTTTACTCTCCATATACTCTGCTCTTCTATTAACACTTCTGTTTTTTAAAAACCTCTCATAAGCTACCTTTTTCTCTTTATCACACCCTTTACTTCTTCATTCCACCACTCACTCCTCTTTCCTCCTGCACCCACCCTCCTATAGCCACAAACTTCTGCCCCACATTCTAATACTGCATTTTTAAAACTATCCCAACTCTCTTCAACCCCCCCACTACTCCTACTTGCACTAGCCCACCTTTCTGCCAATAGTTGCTTATATCTCACCCTAACTTCCTCCTCCCTTAGTTTATACACTTTTACCTCTCTCTTACTTTCTGTTGCCATTTTCTTTTGTCCCATCTACCTTTTACTCTAACTGTAGCTACAACCAAATAATGATCTGATATATCTGTTGCCCCTCTATAAACATGTACATCCTGAAGCCTACTCATCAACCTTTTATCCACCAATACATAATCCAACAAACTACTTTCCTTACGTGCTATATCATACCTTGTATATTTATTTATCCTCTTTTTCATAAAATATGTATTACTTATTACCAAACCTCTTTCTACACATAGCTCAATTAATAGTTCCCCATTTACATTTACCCTGGCACCCCAAATTTACCTACTACTCCTCCACAACATTTTTACCCACTTTAGCATTAAGATCCCCAACCACAATTACTCTCTCACTTGGTTCAAAACTCCCCACACACTCACTCAACATTTCCCAAAATCTCTCTCTCTCTTACACTTCTCTTCTCCAGGTGCATAAACACTTACTATAACCCCTTTTCACATCCAACCTTTATTTTACTCCACATAATCCTTGAATTTATACATTTATATTCCTTCTTTACCTGCCATAACTGATTATTCAACATTATTGCCACTCCTTCTTTAGCTCTAACTCTATTTGAAACCCCTGATCTAATCCCATTTATTTCTCCCCACTGAAACTCTCCTACCCCCTTCAGCTTTGTCTCACTTAAAGCCAGGACATCCAGCTTCTTTTCATTCATAACATCTACAATCATCTCTTTCTTATCATTCGCACAACATCCACGCACATTCAAACATCCCACTTTGACGGTTTTCTTCTTCTTCTTTTAGTAAGCTATACAGGAAAAGGGGTTACTAGCCCATTGTTCCGGCATTTTAGTTGACTTTTACAACACGCATGGCTTACGGAGGAAAGATTCTTATTCCACTTCCCCATGGATATGAAAGGGAAAAGCAATAAGAACAAGAACTATTAAGATAAAATCAAAGAAAACTCAGATGAGTGTGTATACATAAACGTGTACATGTTTGCGTAGTGTGACCTAAGTGTAAGTAGAAGTAGCAAGACGTACCTGAAATCTTGCATGTTTATGAGACAGAAAAAAGACACCAGCAATCCTACCATCATGTAAAACAGTTTCAGGTTTCTGTTTCACAGTCACCTGGCAGGATGGTAGTACCTCCCTGGGTGGTTGCTGTCTACCAACCTACTACCTATAAAAATGTCATGTTCAAATTATGTTCAAATTTCATAGCTTAAATACTCAACTATACTTATATTGTAAACTGTGAACTATAATTCTTACCTTTTAGTTTTAAGTTAGTTTTTAAGTCTGCCCACAATGCTCTGCATATTAGAGGCTTTTGGCATGTACACCTCTTGTAATCTTATAAACCAATTTTAAATCTTTGTATCATGTACACCTCTTGTAATCTCATAAACCAATTTTAAATCTTTGTATCATGCCTTATTAATCTTAAGTTAAATTTAAGTTTGCTCAAAATGCTCTGCATACAAAGGGGCTTTTGGCATGTACACCCAACTATTATATTCCTTTGTACAACGATGTATCTTGTCAAAATAAAAATTATTATTTTTTTTTTTTTTTTTCAACAAGTCGGCCGTCTCCCACCGAGGCAGGGTGACCCAAAAAGAAAGAAAATCCCCAAAAAGAAATTACTTTCATCATCATTCAACACTTTCACCACACTCATACATAATCACTGTCTTTGCAGAGGAGCTCAGATACGACAGCTGAGAATAGTCCCTCCCAGCTGTCACTATCTCAGACCCCTCCTTTAAAGTGCAGGCATTGTACTTCCCATTTCCAGGACTCAAGTCCAACTAAATCAATTAACTGGTTTCCCTGAATCCCTTCACAAAATGTTACCCTGCTCACACTCCAACAGATCGTCATGTCCCAAAAACCCTTCATTTCCATTCACTCCTATCTAACACGCTCACACATGCTTGCTGGAAGTCCAAGCCCCTCGCCCACAAAACCTCCTTTACCCCTTCCCTCCAACCTTTTCTAGGACGACCCCTACCCTGCCTTCCTTCCCCTACAGATTTATACGCTCTCCAAGTCATTCTACTTTGATCCATTCTCTCTAAATGACCAAACCACCTCAACAACCCCTCTTCAGCCCTCTGACAAATACTTTTAGTAACTCCACACCTTCTCCTAATTTCCACATTCCGAATTTTCTGCATAATATTTACACCACACATTGCCCTTAGACAGGACATCTCCACTGCCTCCAGCCTCCTCCTCGCTGCAGCATTTACAACCTATGCTTCACACCCATATAAGAGTGTTGGTACCACTATACTCTCATACATTCCCTTCTTTGCCTCCATGGATAACGTTCTACTGTACGTAATAAAATAAAATGAATATTTACTCCCTCTCCATTTTGTTGTTCTTTCAAGCTGTCAATAAAAACAAATCCTAATCCACAGTTTTTCACACATGTGCTAAACTCTTAGTTTATAACCTATTTGATAGGAGTGAATGGAGACAAATGGTTTTTAATACTTGACGTGCTGTTGGAGTGTGAGCAAAGTAACATTTATGAAGGGATTCAGGGAAACCGGCAGGCCGGACTTGAGTCCTGGAGATGGGAAGTACAGTGTCTTCACTCTGAAGGAAGGGTGTTAATGTTGCAGTTTTATAACTGTAGTGTAAAGCACCCCTCTGGCAAGACAGTGATGGAGTGAATGATGATGAAAGTTTTTCTTTTTCGGGCCACCCTGCACTAAACTCTTATGGGTCATACAACACCTGGAGAGTGAGAGGTAATCAGATTTGATCTAAGAAACTACCTCACAATTAAGGCACACTCCCTGAACCTTTTTCTTCAATGAATGATGATACTACCAAGAAAAAAAATTTCATCTCCCTCTTATACTGTATCATAACTTTGATAAAAACATAAATTGTACGAGTACAAATTCTAATGTATGTAGATAAATGGTTCAGAGAACAGACAAGTTGATCAATTAGACACATGTGCAATACTTGGGTATCTTTACTGATGAAACATTTCACCACACAGTGGCTTCATCAGTCCAATACAAAGAAGACTAGTGAAGATCAGGAAATTCACTAATCTTCTTTGTACTGGATTGATGAAGCAGCTGTGGGGAGAAACATTTCCACAATATAGATACTCAGGTGTTGCACTTTTTTTTTTTTTTTTTTTTAACAAGTCGGCCGTCTCCCACCGAGGCAGGGTGACCCAAAAAGAAAGAAAATCCCCAAAAAGAAAATACTTTCATCATCATTCAACACTTTCACCACACTCATACATAATCACTGTCTTTGCAGAGACGCTCAGATACGACAGCTGAGAATAGTCCCTCCCAGCTGTCACTATCCTAGACCCCTCCTTTAAAGTTCAGGCACATGTGTCTAATTTATCAAAAATTCTAATGCTTACCTGAAGCATCTGATCATATGAGACAGTATACTCTGCCGGGTGTAGATGAGTGGTATGGTATGCATGGTGTGTATCTGAGGGAATAACAGGAGCGCATAGTTCCCCTATATGAGGCACCAATGAGCGTAGGCACAGAAGGCAGCCAAGAGCTTGGCTTGTTGGTATATCATTTTGGACTGGTACCAGAATCTGCAGAATGGTGCTCAGCAGCCAGCCCAGGAACATGGGCGGCTTCCGAGAATGACGGCAGAGAACCGTAAGAGATGATACAGCTGAGCGGCGGACGGCCGATGAGGTGTGGCTAAGATTGGGAAGAAATGCCTTAAGGAGATTCTTAATTTCATTGTCATTAGTGAAATGACCTAGAGTTGGCATAATTTTTTCAAGAGCAGCCGCAAGTGTTTCTAACAGGGGTTCTTCTGGCCGGCGAGCCATTCGTGTCACATATGGTAAAAGGTTTTGAACGTAGGCTCGACCTTTCTGAGGTCTGAAAAAAAAATTAGTGATTATAATTTTTCAGAAAGATACAAACAGAAAAATACAGACACACAGGGTTGTGACAGAGTATAAACTTGGACTTAAGCAACTTTAAATATCAGACAAGTAATAATAGGACCTATGGGTAAATATCATACAGATCATCTTGCTCAAGGCTCATGCCAGTAAGTTTACTTAGGCACAGCTGGGAGATGGCCAGTGCGTTAAAAAAATCCAGCATCCAATCCATGAGCTCAATTTACCCAAAACCTGTAGGTTTCAAGTCATTTAGATTACCCACTCTGTCTCATACATAATTTCAATTATTTTAAAGTGCAACATTATTGTTACCATATATTAACTTTGAAGCACTAAACCCATGGGGATCATACAGTGCCTGGGGAATAGAAGATAATAAAGTTTGATCCAATAAAAGGGAGGGTAGCTCCAATTCATTGGATCAAAAGCCTCTCACAGCATCATGGCACCCTGAAAGGGTCAAAAAATTTTGAATATACAGTGGTACCCCGAGTTTCGAACGCCTCCCAACTCGACCTATTATGTAAGTTTATTATTGTAAGTGCTTTTGTAAGTGTATTTTTGGGGATCTGAAATGGACTAATCTAATTTACATTATTCCTTATGGGAACAAATTCGTTCGGTAACAGCACTTGAACAGCATTCTGGAACGAAGAAAGCTCGAAACTCGGGGTACCACTGTATCAGGCAATACAAAATTCCAAATAGTATTCTCCAAAGCTATGGAGTCAGAGTTGGAAGCAATTCTTGGGTTGCTGGAGTTGGAATTGGAGTTGGCAAAATGTAATTAAAGGAGTTGGAGGTGCCATAATTAAAGGAGTCAGAGTCAAAGCTTTTATGTGCCGACTCCACAGCCCTGGTATTCTCAACAACAACCATACATCATTTCAGCAAATAAAAAATAAAAATGCTTCGCTAGACAAAACAAAGATTCTGCTCAATACACAAATAACCCGCACACGGGAGAGAGGAGCTTACGACGACATTTTGGTCAGACTTGGACCATTTACAAAGTCACACTAACAGAAAGGAGCAGTACATATAGGCCAGCAGACAGATATTGTGTATTGTTCCAGTCACGGTATTGTGCCTTTTTGTTATTTAAAAAGTCTGCTGTAAGATACACACCTGATGTGATGGCACAGTGCAGCAAATCTAGAAAGAGCCGCCCGCAGGCTCCTCACCGACCCGTTCTTCTTGATTTCCTTGTACAGTTCAACTTGAATTTTGCCCAACTGAGTTTCTGACAGACTCTGAAATTTGCCATGCATACATAAATCTTTCTTACTGATATATAAAGTAATGAAACAATTTTAACTTAGAAATACAAACATAAAAGGATGACAGACATTGAAGATTATGGAACAATATATAATTTACAATTTTTTAGAGCAGTTACAATAATGCATATATACTGTATACATTTCAGCAGAATAAAAAAATGTGACAATTAATATATTCCAGAAAAAATTCAGAGCTTGTTAAAGAGAGTAATATAGCCAAAATATACAGTTCTGTTTGTTGGCTGAGAAAGTAAAATATAGTCTAGAGTTACTGTAGTTTGTTGGGATTTATTTTTTTAATAGCTACTGTAATGAATGTATCCCACTGTCACAAAACTACATTTTAAGTAATAAATGATGTCCTGGGGGGCCACCTAATATTTGCCATGCCTCATTCACACAAATTCTCAGTTCTCAATTTCCCAGCAAGGTCCAATACCATCTTTATGTCCAGAAGTAACGTGGCAATACAATAGCAGAATATACAGTATGTAAATAAGATGCAGTATTTCGGTTATGGCATTTTATTTATAAAGTTATGCTTTCATTTACAACCACAACTTGTTATTTGCTTATTATGATAAGAGGGGCAACAAGCATAGGCACGCCCACATAGTGCATCCATCAACATAAAAGTAAAAGAATGTTAGAAAACTAAGCATAATAGGTCTTCAAGAGGATAGTTGGGAAAGCAAATTCTGGAGAGGAATTCCACCTTAAGTGTAGATCAAGGTACAGCAGGGCTCTGCATATTTGGCACCCTCATTTTGGTGTTTCACATTTTCAGTGGTTTTCAACTGAGCCATTGTTCATTATATTCAGTGCTTTTTCCACTTTTCTGCCATGTTTCACAAGGAAAGAGCGACTAAAATCATATTTTAAGGTAAATATTGTATGTACTGTGTACTTATTTAACTTTTGCATATTTTTTTATGCCTGGCATTTTAGATGCATTCCACCCGCCAGTGATTGTCACTTATTGCCAAGGGTCAGGAACACAACAGTCATAAGAATGGGGCCCTCCTGTATACTGAAATGCAGAGTAAAAGGATCAGGAGAAGGCACACCTTTCCTTGGAGTACAATACTTGGTAGATCCTGGAGAAGAAAAAGAAACTCTTCAAAATTAATGGAGAGCAAGAGCTTTAGTCAAAATGGCAGTCAGCCATTGTGAAACAGCCTGTAGCATCATATGTAAGAATCCCTGTCCAGTGTAGTACATAAAACATGAAGTCAAGATATATGACCAAGGCTCTCAGAAATGCAGGGGGCCTCAAAGTGCATCTCAGCATGCCATTCCTAGGTACCAGACAGTAGATAGACAAGCTGCTGAAACCTTGGTCATGAAGAACCCCCATAACCCAGGAATGTAGCTAGCTAACCCCCTATGAACCCAAGCCTGAGGCAGCAGGCTACAGAGTACCCCTATAAGGTGAGCACACAGAGGTGTCAAGCCCTCCAAAGTAGGAGGCAGCCATATGAGGTATAACACTATAAGAAGAATAGCCTAATAAAAATATTAACAGGAACATGGCATATTTAATTTGAATTACCCATGGTTAGATAGCAAAAAAAAAAAAAATACACAGAATAGTGAATATCAATATAAATTTTCAAACTGCCTTACTCTGATAACTCTATTCAGTGACTCATTGGCATTCATCCTGACATCTGGATCCGAATCAGCCGTCAGCAGCAGCAAAGTCTCTATGCCAACTGACAGCAACTTCTGTATCTCCGTGGGTTTTGCCCCAACTAGTGCATCAGCTATGATGGAACATGTGGAAGCTTTCTCTTTGCTACTCAGTACTTGATCTTTTTTGCTGGCAAGGAAAATAAAAAAAATAATTTACAGTGTACAGTACTAATATATATATACATATAGATAGACACACAGATTGATAGACAATACAATTTTCCCCACAAATTCACAGGGCAGGGTTATATTCCAATAAAACCCTTAATGCTAGAAACTACAAATAATACAAAGTCTACATAACAAATTTTGGTTTAGGTTTGGGTTAATTTTATTTCAAAGACCAAATCTGTAACACATCACTTTAATCTGGTAAATACAACACTGACATTCACAGAAATAATGTTGGAACAGAGACTGGTGCATGGGAGTCACTGAGCCAGAAAACTATTGCATAACTGAATCAATTTACTTGCTGCCTTTCAAACAAGAATTGGACAGTCAAAATATATAAATACCAAAGTTGTGTCTGATTTCCATACAGACACAACTGTGAGAAACTTGAAATAAAATATATGTGGATTCTCTTGTACCTATTAATAAAACAATTGATAGTAGATTAGTTATTCACCTATTCAGATAAACACTGTATATTACAGTATTTCATAATTTTCAAACAGGGGTTTCAGTGATTTCATTTAAAAGTGAAGGTAATTTCAAGACCATTCAGAATATATATACTACACATAAATTACTGCATTAATAAGAATAATAATAATAATAATAAGAATAATAATAATAATAATAATACAATGGACCCCTAGATTTCGTACTGCTCCCAATTCGAACAATTATGTAAGTGTATTTTTGTAAGTGCTTTTGTATATGTATTTTTGGGGGTCTGAAACGAACTAATCTAATTTACACTCGTCCTTATGGTAACAAATTCGTTCAGTAACGGCACTCGAACAGCTTTCTGGAAAGAATTATTGACGAAATCCAGGGGTCCACTGTAATAATAATAAAAATAATAATAATAATAATAATAATTTTATTTCTTTTCTGCAGTATACAGGTAACGTAGTTTAAATTTAATAAAATATTGTTAGGCACAAAAGAAAGCCACTAGCATGCGATGTATTTTGGGCAGACTAATCCTAATGCTTAAAAACTACTTAAGAACTAGACATGGGTTATTAAGTAGCTTTTTAAAAGTACAAAAAATGAGAGGTAGCTAAATGAACAATAGTACAATTTAAGAATGTATTAATACTTTGAACTGATTCAGTGGCTCTTCACCTGAGCAATCCCTGACTCTGCTGCGACAGTGACGATGCTAATGAGGCCATAGTTCTGGGGTGTTCTGAAGGGCGTTGCTCGCCAGCCTGGGCCCCAGCTGTTGTCATTGAGGGAGTACCTCCGTTTGTACCATTGCCTCCCTGGGACAGTTTTACTGCCTCAAAGGCACGAATCAACTTCTCAAGGGCTGCCATGGTTTTTTCCAAGTCCTGTGAAGGATATATAAGTTAAGTTCATTATGAGCTTAGTTCGTCACCAATGCTCAGGGCAGAGCAGAGTTAGTCGTCCACAATACATCAAGGCCAGAGCTGAAATCCCTCTCTGCAAGGTAAACAACTATTGCATTTAGTAAGTAAGTCCAGATTCCACCAAGGTCAGTACTGAAGTCCCTCTCAGCAAGTTATAACAACTACTGCATTTAGTAATTAAGTTTATTTAGGAACAGGTAAATAAAGTTACATAAATTATCATACTGTACATAGTAGTACGTATGTACAGTGGACCCCCGGATTTCGTACTGCTCCCAACTCGAACAATTATGTAAGTGTATTTTTGTAAGCGCTTTTGTAAGTATATTTTTGGGGGTCTAAATGGACTAATCTAATTTACATTATTCCTTATGGGAACAAATTCGTTTGGCAACGGCACTCGAACAGCATTCTGAAACGAATTATGGCCGATAACCGGGGTTCCATTGTAAATGTGTAGATTACCCAGGATAACCCAAAAATAAGTCAAACAACGTGACTTATTTCCATTGGGGTCCTTGTAATAACTTAATATTAAAACCTTAAAACTTTAAACAGCTAAGTAACTCAACATTATAGTTTCAAAAAAAGGATTGTCAACCTTTTGACCCACCTTGTACCCAACAGCGACCACTCTGTGCACAGTCCTTTTCAGGATATAACTGTTTCGTACACTTTTCCTGTCCAAAACAGAGCATATCAGTTGTTTTCAAGACTTTCTTTCCATGAGAACTTAGCAACTGTTCCATAGATCTTCACTATCCATGGGAAGATATAACAATCATCCCGTACACTCTGGCAGGCACATTATAACCAACATTCTGTACACTGTCCCAAGTAGTGTATAACTACACACTGTCCCAGATAGTGCATAACAACCATACACTGTCCCAGGTAGTGTATAACAACTACACACTGTCCCAGGTAGTGCATAACAACCATACACTGTCCCAGGTAGTGTATAACAACTACACACTGTCCCAGGTAGTGTATAACAACTACACACTGTCCCAGGTAGTGCATAACAACCATACACTGTCCCAGGTAGTGTATAACAACTACACACTGTCCCAGGTAGTGTATAACAACTACACACTGTCCCAGGTAGTGCATAACAACCATACACTGTCCCAGGTAGTGTATAACAACTACACACTGTCCCCGGTAGTGCATAACAACCATACACTGTCCCAGGTAGTGTATAACAACTACACACTGTCCCAGGTAGTGCATAACAACCATACACTGTCCCAGGTAGTGTATAACAACTACACACTGTCCCAGGTAGTGCATAACAACCATACACTGTCCCAGATAGTGTATAACAACTACACACTGTCCCAGATAGTGCATAACAACCATATACTGTCCCAGATAGTGCATAACAACCATATACTGTCCCAGGTAGTGTATAACAACTACACACTGTCCCAGGTAGTGCATAACAACCATACACTGTCCCTGGTAGTGTATAACAACTACACACTGTCCCAGGTAGTGTATAACTACACACTGTCCCAGGTTGTGCATAACAATTACACACTGTCCCAGGTAGTGCATAACAACCATACACTGTCCCAGGTAGTGTATAACTACACACTGTCCCATGTAGTGTATAACAACTACACACTGTCCCAGGCAGTGTATAACAACCACACACTGTCCCAGGCAGTGTATAACAACCACACACTGTCCCAGGCAGTGTATAACAACCACACACTGTCCCAGGCAGTGTATAACAACCACACAGTCCCAGGCAGTGTATAACAACCACACACTGTCTCAGGCAGTGTATAACAACCACACACTGTTCCTGGCAGTGTATAATAACCACACACTGTCCCAGGCAGTGTATAACAACCACACACTGTCCCTGGCAGTGTATAACAACCACACACTGTCCCTGGCAGTGTATAACAACCACATACTGTCCCTGGCAGTGTATAACAACCACATACTGTCCCTGGCAGTGTACAACAACCACACTGTCCCTGGCAGTGTATAACAACCACATACTGTCCCTGGCAGTGTACAACAACCACAGTCCCAGGCCGTGTATAACAACCACACACTGTCCCTGGCAGTGTATAACAACCACACACTATCCCAGGCAGTGTATAACAACCACACACTGTCCCAGGCAGTGTATAACAACCACACACTGTCCCAGGCAGTGTATAGCAACCACACTGTCCCAGGTTGTGTATAACAACCACACACTGTCCCTGGCAGTGTATAACAACTACACAGTACCAGTGTATAACAACCACACTGTCCCAGGTTGTGTATAACAACCACACACTATCCCTGGCAGTGTATAACAACTACACAGTACCAGTGTATAACAACCATACACTGTCCCTGGCAGTGTATAACAACTCCACTGTCTCTGGCAGTGTATAACAACTCGACCCCTGCAACCACAATTAGGTGAGTACTGTTCCTGGCAGTGTATAACAACCACACACTGTCCCTGGCAGTATATAACAACCACACACTGTCCCTGGCAGTGTATAACAACCACACACTGTCCCAGGTAGTGTATAACAACCACATACTGTCCCAGGTGGTGTATAACAACCATACACTGTCCCAGGTAGTGTATAACCACATACTGTCCCAGGCGGTGTATAACAACCATACACTGTCCCAGGTAGTGTATAACAACCACACACTGTCCCAGGTAGTGTATAATAACCATACACTGTCCCTGGCAGTGTATAACAACTCCACTGTCTCTGGCAGTGTATAACAACTCGACCCCTGCAACCACAATTAGGTGAGTACTGTTCCTGGCAGTGTATAACAACCACACACTGTCCCAGGTAGTGTATAACAACCACACACTGTCCCTGGCAGTATATAACAACCACACACTGCCCCAGGCAGTGTATAACAACCACACACTGTCCCAGGTAGTGTATAACAACCACATACTGTCCCAGGTGGTGTATAACAACCATACGCTGTCCCAGGTAGTGTATAACAACCACATACTGTCCCAGGCGGTGTATACCTGGAGTCTACCTGGAGAGAATTCCAGGGGTCAACGCCCCCGCAGCCCGGTCCGTGACCAGGCCTCCTGTTGGACCAGAGCCTGATCAACCAGGCTGTTACTGCTGGCCGCACGCAGTCCAACGTACGAACCACAGCCCGGCTGGTCAGGTACCGACTTTAGGTGCCTGTCCAGTGCCTGCTTGAAGACAGCCAGGGGTTTGTTGGTAATCCCCCTGATGTATGCTGGGAGGCAGTTGAACAATCTTGGGCCCCTGACACTTATTGTGTTGTCACTCAACGTGCTAGTGGCACCCCTGCTCTTCATTGGGGGGATGTTACATCGCCTGCCGAGTCTTTTGCTTTCGTAGGGAGTGATTTTTGTGTGCAAGTTTGGTACAGGAATCAAGAGACACGGGAAGAACAAAAAGCCATAAATGAAATTGAAAGAAACCCAAAGTATTTCTTTTCCTATGAAGGCATACACTGTCCCAGGTAGTGTATAACAACCACACACTGTCCCAGGTAGTGTATAACAACCAGATACTGTCCCAGGTAAGTGTATAACAACCATACACTGTCCCAGGTAGTGTATAACAACCACACACTGTCCCAGGTAGTGTATAACAACCATACACTGTCCCAGGTAGTGTATAACAACCACATACTGTCCCAGGTAGTGTATAACAACCAGATACTGTCCCAGGTAGTGTATAACAACCATACACTGTCCCAGGTAGTGTATAACAACCACATACTATCCCAGGCGGTGTATAACAACCATACACTGTCCCTGGCAGTATATAACAACCACACACTGTCCCTGGCAGTGTATAACAACCACATACTGTCCCAGGCGGTGTATAACAACCATACACTGTCTATAACAACCACATACTGTCCCAGGTAGTGTATAACAACCACATACTGTCCCAGGCGGTGTATAACAACCATACACTGTCCCAGGTAGTCTATAACAACCACACACTGTCCCAGGTAGTGTATAATAACCATACACTGTCCCTGGCAGTGTATAACAACTCCACTGTCTCTGACAGTGTATAACAACTTGAACCCTGCAACCACAATTAGGTGAGTACTGTTCCTGGCAGTGTATAACAACCACACACTGTTCCAGGCAGTGTATAACAACCACACACTGTCCCTGGTAGTGTATAACAACCACATACTGTCCCAGGCGGTGTATAACAACCATACACTGTCCCAGGTAGTGTATAACAACCACATACTGTCCCAGGTAGTGTATAACAACCACATACTGTCCCAGTCGGTGTATAACAACCATACACTGTCCCAGGTAGTGTATAACAACCATACACTGTCCCAGCTAGTGTATAACAACCACATACTGTCCCAGGTAGTATATAACAACCACATACTGTCCCAGATAGTGTATAACAACCATACACTGTCCCAGGTAGTGTATAACAACCACATACTGTCCCAGGCGGTGTATAACAACCATACACTGTCCCAGGTAGTGTATAACAACCACACACTGTCCCAAGTAGTGTATAACAACCATACACTGTCCCAGGTAGTGTATAACAACCACATACTGTCCCAGGTAGTGTATAACAACCAGATACTGTCCCAGGTAGTGTATAACAACCATACACTGTCCCAGGTAGTGTATAACAACCACACACTGTCCCAGGTAGTGTAAAACAACCACATACTGTCCCAGGCGGTGTATAACACCCATACACTGTCCCTGGCAGTATATAACAACCACACACTGTCCCTGGCAGTGTATAACAACCACATACTGTCCCAGGCGGTGTATAACACCCATACACTGTCCCTGGCAGTATATAACAACCCCACACTGTCCCAGGCAGTGTATAACAACCACACACTGTCCCTGGCAGTATATAACAACCACACACTGTCCCTGGCAGTGTATAACACCCATACACTGTCCCTGGCAGTATATAACAACCCCACACTGTCCCAGGCAGTGTATAACAACCACACACTGTCCCTGGCAGTATATAACAACCACACACTGTCCCTGGCAGTATATAACAACCACACACTGTCCCTGGCAGTATATAACAACCCCACACTGTCCCTGGCAGTATATAACAACCCCACACTGTCCCAGGCAGTGTATAACAACCACACACTGTCCCTGGCAGTATATAACAACCCCACACTGTCCCTGGCAGTATATAACAACCACACACTGTCCCTGGCAGTATATAACAACCCCAAACTGTCCCTGGCAGTATATAACAACCCCACACTGTCCCAGGCAGTGTATAACAACCACACACTGTCCCTGGCAGTATATAACAACCCCACACTGTCCCTGGCAGTATATAACAACCCCACACTGTCCCTGGCAGTATATAACAACCCCACACTGTCCCAGGCAGTGTATAACAACCACACACTGTCCCTGGCAGTATATAACAACCACACACTGTCCCTGGCAGTATATAACAACCCCACACTGTCCCTGGCAGTATATAACAACCCCACACTGTCCCTGGCAGTATATAACAACCCCAAACTGTCCCTGGCAGTATATAACAACCCCACACTGTCCCAGGCAGTGTATAACAACCACACACTGTCCCAGGCAGTATATAACAACCCCACACTGTCCCTGGCAGTATATAACAACCCCACACTGTCCCTGGCAGTATATAACAACCCCACACTGTCCCAGGCAGTGTATAACAACCACACACTGTCCCAGGAAGGGGATAAGAAGTGTCCCACACACTGTCCCACAGGGTAAACAACCCTCCTGTTTTCTTGCAGGGGGCGGCTCCGGAGCTAGAGCTTGGCTACCTATGAGAGGGTGGCTTGGGGGCAGTAATAGCGTGCGTGGAGGGTGGTGGGAGCCATGGAGTGGCCACAGGAGCAGGAAAAAGCAGAGGCCAGCCAGCAGTTTGTTGTGGTTGTGGCCCAACACTTGTCAATATGCCCCACTCTCTATTCCGTCACTCGCTTTCCAACCCAACACAAAACCCCTTTTTACCCAGAAAAACTCATTTTTAAATCCTTAGACAGCCTCTAAAAATAAAATCGACTTTAAAACTTATTTTCTAGATATTAGTTACTGCTATTAAGGTACCGGTTAAGCGATAATTTATACAAAATGCGGTACAGATTTCTCATTCGGAATAGCGATCATGGCTGTCACATGATGGGGAAGAACGGGAAGCCTGAGCAAATATTACTTATTACCCAAAAATTAGCTGCATTTTCACCAATGCAACCCGGTATATATTACAAAGGGACTACGCCGAACACGGTCTATGGGCTGGTATGCCCCTTAACGCTATTAAAACAGCAATAAAAGCAAAAGAGTTGTCCGGGTTTTCCGTGTTGCATATTGATTCCCATCAGTCGCAAGATGGCAAGTCAGGTGATAGCACTGCTGACTCTCTTCTCTCTGTTTTTCTCAGGTTTGTGGCTCTTCTACCATTACCATACATTTGTCACAGCATTATGGGAGTGTGGATAACATGTGTGATGAGTGTTATGGTAGTGAGTCACCTGAAATCCTTCGAAATTAATCATTTCCAATCACGTATCTTGCATTATTTTTTTTAGTCTAAAATGCTAAGCAAGTTTATTTATGTACATATACACATAAATACAGCTACATAAACAATCATACATACTAACATGTGTGTAAATTACCTAGGATAACCCCCCCAAAAAATTATTTCCATTGGGGTCCTTATTTATGTACAGGTCCTTATTTAAGCTAATGTTTTATATTATTTCAACTATTATTTTGAAAGCAATTGTGGTATGTATTAATAATTTGTGTGGGGAAAGAGTGAAAGGTGTTACTGGGTTATTTGGGCTTTTATTCAGCTCAGATAATGGAGGAGCACTGTGGTAGGCCTATTACATAAGAACATAAGAAAGGAGGAACACTGCAGCAGGCCTGTTGGCCCATACTAGGCAAGTCCTTCACAATCCATCCCACTAACAGAATAATTCCCCAACCTAATTTTCAATTCTACCCAAGAAATAAGCTTTGAAGATTCTATTAACTCAAGTGCGAGTCCCACTCAAATCCAATTGGCCCAGGCTAGGCAGGTCTAACTCACACATGCACAGTACATAAGTTCAATTATCGTACATAGTAACGTGTGTAAATTATCTAGGATAACCCAAAAAAGTCAAGTGACTTTATTTCCATTTTGGTTCTTGATTTGCATTTGGGGTCCTTGATTTATATTGGGGGATCCCTGATTTCCGTCGGAATCCCTGATTTCCGTCGGGATCCCTGATTTCCGTCGGGATCCCTGATTTCCGTCGAGATCCCTGATTTCCATTGGGATCCTTATTTAAATAAGATATCACAGGACCCCAATGAAAGTAATTCATTTTGACTTTTTGGGTTATCCTAGGTAATTTATATTATGTATGATAATTGTACTTGTGTACCTGTGCCTAAATATACTTACTTATATACTTGTATAGCCTATTTTAAAGCCACGCAAGGGTTTCGCTTCAACAACTCTTACCAAACCATTGCTTTCCTATGTCCTTTCTAAATCTGGTGCTCAGCAGATGGAGGATCAAGCCTCCATCACGTCTTGTGCAGAATGACTCACGTGGGTTTAGCACTTAACGTGAATTAAACAATTGAACTGCGGACATGGTGTCCATAGTCCAATCCTCGGCATGAATGGAAACATTGGGTGTTTCCTTACACCTGCTATCTCTGTTCGCTTAGCAAGTAAGTAGGTACCTGGATGTTAGTCGACTGGTGTGGGTCCCATCCTGAGAAGGCAAGATTAAAGAAGGATGTATGTGAATGGTATACAATATCGACAGGATGAAAATTAGACAAATGTACGTACAACATCTGGGTATCTTTATTGTAGACGTTTCACCAACCATTAGCAAAACGTCTGCAATAAAGATACCCAGATGCTGCACACGTGTCTTAATTTTCATCAAGATTAAAGAACCCTGGTGGAAATAATTAAAGCAATTACACACTGACTTTCTTGGGTTATCCTGGTAGCTAACCATCCAGGTTAAAATTCTAAAGAAATCAAATCTTGTTGCAAGTTGGTTGAATATTTTTTGCACATTATTTATATACCCTTTATATTCCTGTCTTCCATTTATACACCTCAGTCTATCCTCGTAGAAAAGATTTCCAGTGCATAAAATCAACTTCGTCATCCTTCACTGTATTTTCCACCACATTTATATCCATTCTGAAATACGGTGACCAGAACTTCCACCATAATATAAATGAGGCCTAACCAACAATATATAGAGTTAAAACATAATCTGAAGATTTAATCTGAAGATTTATACTTCATTATGTGAAGCCAAGAATTCTGTTAGCTTTATAATAAACACTATGTATATATATAAATTATTTAATTTACTTTTTTTTGTATCCAGTGATTATTTAGCATTGAAAATTTTGATGCATTGATTTTTAACTTTTAATAACTAATGATATCTTATACTTGTAGTTTACTGTGGAGAAATAAATGTTGCACACTCGCCACCGACTGTGAGATTTGGATCGGCAAGCGTCTTGAGGGCCACAGATCTTGATGACCTTTTGGCTGCCGCTCTTGGGTACACTCCTGCCAAGGTATGTATAAATAAGCAAGTTTAGGCACAGGTACACATAAGTACAATATCAATTAAGATATGTGCAACTGTGATGTCATCACACTTCTGGCAAGACAGTGATTGAATGAATAGCAGTGAAAGTTTCCTCTTTTTTTGGGTCACCCTGTCTTGGTGGAGGAGAGCTGGTCTTTTCCACTTCCATGGGGAAGTGGAAAAGAATTCTTCCTCCGTAAACCATAAGTGTCGTAAGAGGCGACTAAAATCCCAGGAGCTAGGGGCTAGTAACCCCTTCTGTATAAATTACTAAATTTAAAAAGAAAAACTTTTTTTTTTCTTTTAAAAATTTTTGTCTCATACATACTATTCTCTCAGCTACTAGATTAATTTGATGTTAAATCAGAATAACAGGAAGGAAAGAAGCTTCATTTGTTTTTGTTTTTTCATGATTTTATGTGAGAAACCTAAGTCTGTTTTTTTCCCCCAGTCCTCTTCATGGAAAGGTTTAACCATCACGTCACCATTTTCTCCACCAACTGCGGCAGTGGTGGTAGAGGTACACAGCGGTGGCGCAAGCATCAGGCAGGCAGGCTCTTCATATGGACTGAAAGAAGATACATCCATTGATGAGGTCTTCCGTAGGCTCAAGAGCATCTACGGCTCCAAAGCCCAGAGACATACGCTTTTCAAACATCTTACTGTTATTGACAAGTAAGTTAGGGGTTGAATATTTAGCAGTGCATTGTACAAAATTTAAGACGCACAGTACGTACAGTGTTAAACTTCAGATTGACTATAATAATAATAATAGTTTATTTAGACATGGTACAATGATACATAGGTAGACATGATACATAGGTATAAATGAGATGTACATGCCAAAAGCCCCTAATATGCTGTGCATTGCAGGCATATTATTGGATAAACTATTTTTTTATGTACATATACTTTAGCGAAAATAATTTTGATGGCATCCAACAGTTCTGATGATGAGCGTGTTAGCCGCTCTCTTCCTGCTGCCAAAGTATTGAACATTACCCAGGAACCAGATGGAACTTTCCTTCGTGAGATGGCTGCTCTCTATATTACAGCACAAACTGTAAGTAAATTACGTAAGAGTATCGCTTGCTTCTAAAGCTTTAGGGGTCAGATTGAGTATTAAGGGTCAAAAAAAAAAAGACCTATACTGCTGTTATAATGTTGATAAGACACACATGCAACAGTTAGATATATTTATTGTAAAATGTTTTGCCTACATGGGAGGCTTCTTCAGTCGAATACATACAAGGCAGGAGAATCAGTAGAGATGTAAGGACGTTGTAATCAGTCCATCACCCTCTACTTGTTCTGCTGCTTCTGTCTTCAACTGAAGAAGCCTACTGTGTAGGCGAAATGTTTCAGAATAATGATGCCTAACTGTTGCTCGTGTGTCTTATCAACTTGGTCAGTATTGTGTGCCATTATCATAGTTATAATGTTAAAGGCTTTTGTGTCTGTAATTTTAATGTACCCCTCAGGCTGAGGAAATAACGACTGCACCACATGGAGGTCAGGATGTGATCTTCCTGGAAGTGAACACACTAGCACAACTAGTGAAGACTTATGGACTTGGATCTCCTCGGGTATGCAAATTGAATTTTGGTTTACACATTGTACTATGTATTTCTTCTTTGTAATATTAAAAGCATATTTTGTTTTATTGCCATAAGCCAATTTTATTATTATTTGAGAAATTACTGTTAAATTCCATTCTATCATCCAGTTTCTTACATGTATAGAAACTTTATACAGTGGTACCCCGGTTTTCGTCAGTAATTCGTTCCAGAATGCTGTCCGTTTCAGACCCCCAAAAATACACTTACAAAAGCACTTACAAAAGTACACTTACATAATTGTTAGAGTTGGGAGCTGTATGAAATCCGGGGTACCACTGTATTTCCCTTGGATAAAGAAGAAAATGAATTATTATAAGTAAGTAAGTATATTAGAATAAGTGGAGAGATGTTTGGGATGATATCCTGGGAGCTGGTGGGAAAGTGTTGGATTTATAGGTTCATTTGTTTCCTGTTATGTATGACATGAGAGAAGTCTGCCAAGGATAGGCAGAAAGCATGTGGAGTTCAATTTGTATAAGGAATAATGAAACAAAAACTAAAAATTATATGGCAGAATGGTTACTAAAAGTGATGCAAAATAGCGAGTGGAGTAGAAAAGTAAAGTTTTGAATGGAAAGATGAAGCGTAGATTGTGTTTACACTGAAGCACACCAGCGTAGGAAAAGAAGTGACTTGTTACATTCATTGATTTGAAACTATAATTTGTCAAGCTGGATAGGGAAATGATGAGGCAGGTATTGGGAATATATTATATAGGCTGCAAGTTGTTGAAAACTGCAATGCATTTGTACATTATGCACAAGACAAGATATTCACTAGATCTTCTTTCTTTCAACACGTCGGCCATTTCCCACCGAAGCGGGGTGGCCCAAAAGGAAAAACAAAAGTTTCTCCTTTTACATTTAGTAATATATACAGGAGAAGGGGTTACTAGCCCCTTGCTCCCGGCATTTTAGTCGCCTCTTACGACACGCATGGCTTACGGAGGAAGAATGCTGTTCCACTTCCCCACTAGATATGACAAATAATTTCTGAAATCCATTCTTCTCTGTGGTACAAGGGAATGAATACATTTTTCTGTATACAGTGGTACCTCGAGTTACGATATTTTTTCGTTCGAGAATGCTGTTCAAGTGCCATTACCAAACGAATTTATCCCCATAAGGAATAATGTAAAATAGACTAGTCCTTTTACACCCCCAAAAATATACTTACAAAAGCATTTAAAAAAATGAACTTACATATAAGGGCGATTTTGGGGCGTAACTCTAGGTACCACTGTATATGTATTTTTTCTTTGTGGCCTAGATATGTGGTAAATATGTAATGTGCACATGCCACCACTTCCCTTTACATGTGGAATTGAACTGTACTTTTTGTGTTTTTTGATGCAAAAAATTCTCTCTGCATAATTCATTTTAAACTCATAATCAAACGTGGTCTCTAACACTTCTTGGATTATGCTTTCGTACCACCACGCTCTCTCTTAATTTTTCCACCTATAGCAGTTATTGTGTAAGCTCACTTTATCAAAGTATTATTAGATTGTTTCAGAAGCTTGAGTCAAGTTCATGTTTTGGAGCAAAGATACCTATTTTCATGACTTAATATCTTACTCCTAGTACATGCTGAATTCCATTACTTCCTCACATTTTCTCTCCCATAGGCTATTCCCACTTACGTATATCATCAATAATTGCTATAATAATTTACATTGGTGCTAATTATTTTTTAAAATTGCAGGCAACTGAAGCCATTGACATTCTGCGGGATGAGCTGTCAAAAGTAACTGACCTAATACGACACATCTATAATGATCGAGTGCTGGTTGTCACGGTCACAGTTGACCAGCAAGAAAAACTTTCTCGCAACACTCGTTCTATCCTTCAGGCCCCTAATGTATGTAGCTTTTTTTATTTTCATTAATTGACTGATCAAGTTTTCTTTATGTTGCAGATATGCAAGGTTTACCCTCTTCTGCCACTTTTCCCAGGGGACCATCTTGATAGAGGAGGGTCTTGCCTATCCCTGAGAGTCACAACTATATTAGTGGATTTAACCATGGACTGGGTTTTCTAAATTGGACTAATTTCATAGTTTTTGCACCAGAGAGTACTGCATGCTACAGTGGACCCTCTGTTTTCGTTCAAAATTCTTTCCAGAATGCTGTTCAAGTGCTGTTACCGAACGAATTTTTTCCCATAAGGACAAATGTAAATTAGATTAGTCATTTCAGACCCCCAAAAATACACTTACAGAAGCTCTTACAAAAATACACTTACATAATTGTTCGAGTTTGGAGATGAACGAAAACCGAGGGTCCACTGTATATTATTGATCCTATGAAATAGGATCGGATGATATGGCTCCAGAATTATTATAACTGAATACAATTAGAATATGGAAAATCTTCAGACTATCTCTTATCTATTTTATGGTCTCCAGGGTTCACTTTCTTATTGTGAAGAAATTGGAGCAAACTACATACTCTTAACCATCATCTGTTACTTACCATGGTGCAAGCCTCTTTAAAAATGTAATAGCAGTTTTCTACTAACTCATGCAAAAACAGTATTTAAACTAGCATTGCCAGCACTGAAGTTACAGTCATTACAGCAGTCTTCAACTGAAGTTGACTACAAAATTTCAAGTGAACACAGTTGAACTTTTTGAGATTTGCAATAAATTGATTGTCTTGAAATTGACGATATCACTTAATTTTGATGACTGCTGCACGTTTACAGTATCTAATGATTCTTAATTCCTTGCAATGTGTAATCAGTAGACCTAACCAAGTTCAAAATATTTCTCTTCTTATAAAGGCCAAATTCAGTGAACATAGAAAGATCTAGCATCATTTACTTTACTACGTACTATGAAATTTTATTGTTGCAAGTCAATTTTGTTACTAACCTAAATAAACATAGCATAGAAGCATTGCATGAACATGTTTAGTCATCAGTTTTATTTTTTAACTCGACAGCTGTCTCCTGCCAATGCAGAGTGGCCCAAAGAAGAAAAACATGCATACCATCATTCACTCAATTGCCATCTTTCCAGAAGTGTGCTGACATCACAGTCAGATTACCCTCTGACTATAACATTCCCACCCCTCCTTTAGAGTGCAGGCACTGCCCTTCCCACCTCCAGGATTCAAGTCAGGCTTGCCAGTTTCCCCTAAATCCTTTCATAAAAGTTACTTTGCTCACACTAACTGCATGTCTATTAAAAAAAAACATTTATCTCCATTCACTCATATCTTACACACTTGCACAAGTCTGCTGGATGCTCAATCCCCTAAAACTCAAAGCCTTTCCTTTTTTTTTTTTTTGTTACACCTCGATAATTATTAGCTTTCAGTTTCTACCCCCGACAAAGTTTAGACAAGATGAGCAAAACTAGCAGTGAGAACCTGTCTCAACACCCAGATATTGTTTCGTTTTTCTAGAGATTTTGATATGCTGAAACAAGGGACAAGATTTGAAACAGTAGTGTTAGACAATCAAGATGAAAGACCAGTACATATAGGTACTCAAAACTGAAAGTGCTTGTCATTTATATTTGTTAAATTTGTTGAGATGGCAGCAGGAGACAGATATACATGTAATGGTACAACACCAGTGTTGCATTCTTTAAGAAGAATAAGTCAGGTTTAGGAGTTCGTGTGTGTGCAAATCTTTTTTTTTTCAGTTATAATGGGCAAAACAAGACAGAGCATGTCTTTCATAATAAACTTTGATGATTGACAGTAACTGTACAGGGCATAGTTATGTATTTTAATCATTGTCGAATCAAGAGATAAGACTTATCCATTTGTTATTGTATAAATTTAGTGCAGTTGATTAATTTAAAAGTTCTTAAGGCATGATTTACTACTACTACTGTTAATATGAGTAACATAATAATGCAGGGAGGGGCAAAGGAGGTTTTGTGGACTTCCAGCAAGCGTGTGTGAGCGTGTTAGATAGGAGTGAATGGAGATGAATGGTTTTTGGGACTTGACGAGCTGTTGGAGTGTGAGCAGGGTAATATTTAGTGAAGGGATTCAGGGAAACCGGTTATTGATTTAGCCGGACTTGAGTCCTGGAAATGGGAAGTACAATGCCTGCACTTTAAAGGAGGGGTCTGGGATAGTGACAGTTTGGAGGGACTATTCTAAACTAGTATCTGAGCACCTCTGCAAAGACAGTGATTATGTATGAGTGAGGTGAAAGTGTTGAATGATGATGAAAGTATTTTCTTTTTGGGTCACCCTGCCTCGGTGGGAGACGGCCAACTTGTTGGAAAAAAAAAATAATGCAATATTAATAATTATGAAAAATGCAGGTGCTCCTCGACTTATGATGGGGTTACTTTCCGATGCTCACATTGTAAGTTGTAAATATCATAAGTTGAATGTTATGATAAATAAGTAAATATATTACTACTGTCAATGAATAAGAAAATAAACAAATAATTACTGTAACTAAATACAGTGGTACCTCGAGTTACGATGGTCCCCATAATCGCCCTTTTATGTAAGTTTATTTTTTTAAATGCTTTTGTAAGTATATTTTTGGGGGTGTAAAAGGACTAGTCTATTTTACATTATTCCTTATGGGGATAAATTCGTTTGGTAATGCCACTTGAACAGCATTCTCGAACGAAAAAATATCATAACTCGAGGTACCACTGTACTAGTATCTATAGCAAATAAATGACTTCTTCCCGTGCAGCAGCAGTTTTCCTGATAGCATTAAGGATGTTAGAGCGTATAAATCTGTAGGGGAAGGAAGGCGGGGTAGGGGTCGTCCTAGAAAAGGTTGGAGGGAAGGGGTAAAGGAGGTTTTGTGGGCGAGGGGCTTGGACTTCCAGCAAGCATGTGTGAGCGTGTTAGATAGGAGTGAATGGAGACGAATGGTTTTTGGGACATGACGATCTGTTGGAGTGTGAGCAGGGTAACATTTTGTGAAGGGATTCAGGGAAACCAGTTAATTGATTTAGTTGGACTTGAGTCCTGGAAATGGGAAGTACAATGCCTGCACTTTAAAGGAGGGGTCTGAGATAGTGACAGCTGGGAGGGACTATTCTCAGCTGTCGTATCTGAGCTCCTCTGCAAAGACTGATTATGTATGAGTGTGGTGAAAGTGTTGAATGATGATGAAAGTATTTTCTTTTTGGGGATTTTCTTTCTTTTTGGGTCACCCTGCCTCGGTGGGAGACGGCCGACTTGTTGAAAAAAAAAAAAAAATTAAGGATGTTAAAATGTATCACTGTCGCACCATCGTAGAGTCGAAATATCGCAAGTCGAACCATTTTAAAGCGAGGAGCATCTGTAATATTTTTATTATATGACACATTCAGGAACTTTTAAGAAAAGTCAGCATTTCATTTATGCCAATAAGGGGCACGATAGCATTTAGGATGTGCTTTGCTATGTATCATTTTCTCTTCTTCCAGACACAAAACCTGAATCTGGCTACAAATTACTCATCCGACTACCCAGCTATCTTCAACATTATTCTGTGGCTGAGTATTATCCTTACTATCTCCATCCTCGCCACATCTGTAGCAATGGCAACCATGGATCCAGGACGTGACTCAATCATCTACCGTATGACAAATCCTCGAATGAAAAAGGACAACTGAGCAGCTAACATCTGTCATAGTAAATGATACTGGTTGAGCACATGAACAAGGCCATTTTATTACAAGCTTGTTTTGGAAACAAAGAATATATAACTTTAAAGTAGTTTAACTTTGGGGTGAAATAATTTATTTTTTAAGAGGCACTAAGTTGTATGTAGGCCATCAGTGAAGGATATTTTTTTTTATCATTGTTTAAATTGTTATGACTTTGTTTTTCATTTACAAAGACTCAAAACTGTCATATTCATTATATAAGTGAATTAGTGTGCGTTTATTTTTTCCACAATGGGTGAATTTATATTGCAGTGACACAGTATACCTCATCCCAGCTAGTTGATCTGGTATTGCTGCTGTTTCTACTGTTGGAGATAAGGAGGACTGATAAGGGGAATATTCAATATCTAGAACAGTGCTATAACCAGTCTTCATGGTTATGTGATTATCAATTTGCAGATTAAGTTAGTTTTGTTGCATAATTAAACAGGGACTCCGACAGGGATAGGGACTCAAACCATAGTCTTGGCTTGTAGCAGGCCCAATGTTGTACCATTGAGCATTGGGCCAGCTACATGCCAAAACCTTGGTTCAAGCTCTTGTCCATTCTTCTGTTTATTCATTGACAGTCATTCATTATGACTGAGTTTGTGGTGTTTATCAAAATATTAAATAACTTGAAAAGTTTCTCTCGTATAAAACATTTTAACAGGCACAAGTCTTAACTTCAATTAATGTGAGTTTCAGTTCTAATTGTTAATATATAACTGTTGTATATAAGAACTGTTTGTCTATTTATTGCATTCCATGGGAACTGTAGATACTTATTGCATAAAAATCTAGGTACATTCTATCTAGTAATTTTTTTGTGTATATTATTTCTTGTATATATTGTGTAAAAGGTGGTATAAAATATTGATGTACAATATACTGATTGTTTTCTTCATTAAAACTCAATATAAGGGCATTATTTTCTGTACACTTTAGGAAAAAATAATTTCAAATCAGTTAAGAGAAAAAGTCACACTAACTTGGGTAAAAGATATGTTGTAACCCACTTTAGTGTACACTATTGACTATTGGAATTTAATTATACGTAGTTGCTCTTGATCCAAGACATTGGACCTGCCCTTTCCTTGGATTGAACCTGAATGCCTCCAATTCCCATGCACTGTATAACCCCTACAAGTTAAGCAATCCTTGATAAAAATATTCACCTTTTGTGAAATCGAGCGCCTAGACAAAAGGAGGAAGAGTCACCATTGACCCTGTTTCCCCTCATGGGAGGTTCCTTGATGCCAGTGAGGAGCTCTTGATCTAAGGAATTGAACTGTGCTCCCCTTCCATGGATCGAACCCAAATGCCCCAGTTTTCCCCAGGCATCGTGTGACGCCGACCCTTGTGGTTTAGCGCTTCTTTTGATTATAATAATAATAATAATCGTGGTGTGATGTCTATGGTTTAGTGTTTCCCATGAATGTTTTAATAATGATCCTGTTTTAACAGTCTATTACTAGTGCTGTGATAGTCAAGTCAGGAAATTAGATAATCTTTGAGCATATCATGTGACCCTCTGGTGAGATATTGGGTGGCCAAATGACACAACCTTTGATGTCAGTAGTAGTAGAGGACTCTAGATCCCCTTGATGTTCCCTTTAGTGAGGTGCCTTAATGCTGCTGAGGAGCTCTTCATCCAAGTAATGGGGCAACCTCCTCTTAGAGTGAGACTGAATGCCTCCCATTCCTCTGCGGCTATGTGACCCCAACAGATTTAGCGTTTGTCCATGAAGAAATGGAATGGTTTCTTGATGCTGATAATGGCTCTTGATCAAAGGAATTAGACTTGTCCTCGCATCCTTGGATTGAATTAACTATTCCCAGGAGCTGTATAACCTCTATAGGTTTAACTCTTTCCTTTAAAAATAATAATAGTGCGGCTCAAGGGTACTTCGTTTTTCATTTTTTCTCTCCCCCCCCCCTCCTTTTTTTTACTAGGAACATAACTATGACCCTTGTGGGTTTAGTGCTTAGTTTTGATTGTAATGGTAATAATATGAGGAACGTAAATAAAACCTTATTCTGGATTCATAGTGACTCCAGTGTCCACTACTGACCCCTGAATGGCCATGGACCCTCAGAATTATAAACCACTTTCTGGCAAATACTTGTTGCATAAAACTGGTGTTGTTCTACCTATCCCTTGTGGGTTTAGCATTTTGTTTTGATTATAATAATAATTGACTATGGGGGATTCCTTGATGCAAGGTGAGGGATACCGTTTTTACCTCAAAAATGTTCCCGACGCCTTTAAAGAAATGTACACAAAGCTACAACATGACCAAGTATTATGGGGATGTAAGCGTATGATCCTTTTGAGTTTAGCACTCGGTTATGATTATAATATGGGGCTGTAATAGCACAGATTCATACAGTGAAAGTTCAATCAAGACCTTGAAATGCAAAAGGAGAAGTGAATCCGAGAAACTAATTGTCACGGGTCCTATGACAGGGCCACACGATTGGAAGAGCTTTATGACCTTTCTGGGTTTAGCACTTAGATTTCCTTTTAATAACTGTAATGGGATTGAAAGAGCTTTCTAGTTAATGAGGAAAAACAAGCAACAGTTGACTGCAGTGATGCAAATCTGCATTGTGACTTAGTCAATGACAGAAAGGTCATTCTCATCAGGAATGGGCCTCCCCATGACATAGATGATGTAAGACTTGTACCTAAACAGGAGCAATCAGGAGGAAATGCACTGTATGACCCCTTGTAGGTTTAGTGCTTTTTTATTATAATAATCTAGGAAACATCAGAGTAGTGCCAGATTAAGTATCCTGCAGAAAATGGCTATAACTATGTGCAAGTTAAAGCCCTGATAGAGGGACATTTTGGATCCTTCTCTTATAATGTTGCAGCGCTGTATGACCTTGGAGCGCTGTATAACCCCTGTGGTTTAGCGCTTCTATTTGATTATAATAATAATAATGTATGACCTTGGTGGGTTTAGCGCTTGGTTTTGATTATAATAATGCTCTTACCATGTAAGGTTGATCAATCTCATTATTCTCTTTGATAAAGGGCATGGGAACATTACACAGCTTTAAGATTTGTTCAGATTTTTAACCCAGTGAGAATTATCCACCCAGGATAACCCAAGAAAGTCAGTATGTCATCACGGACTCTTATTTCCATTAGGGTCCTTCCATCTTTTCCCCCAGGATGCAACCCCCACCAGTCAACTAACACTCAGGTACCTACTTACAGGTATCCCAGCACTACAGCAAAGACCTGTGTAATAAATACACTATCAGGGCTTCATGCATTTACTGGTAGCTAGAGGCCTCTCAGGGGAGGTTCCTTGATGCTGGTGCTGTATAACCCTTGTGGTTTAGCGCTTCTTTTGATTATAATAATAATCCTTGATGCTGGTGAGGGATGACCTGGGCTCCAATTCCTTGAATCGAGTCTGAGTGCCTCCCATTTCCCCAGGCACTGTATGACCCCCTACAGGATTAGTGCTCCCACCAGGACATTTTTCTTCCTATTAAAACTTTGTATTTTTCTCACACACAAAGAGACTTATCTGTGGTAATAATTGACTTCCTATTCTTCCTAGATTTTCTAGTTCAAAATTAGTCTCTCGCTGGAAATGCCATAAAAAACTTTCCTAATATATAGATGAATACAATCTTTTCATTATTTAAATTTCTGTGACTATCGTAATAGCTTAATTGATCTGATGCAAACCAATCAAGGAAGGTTCTGTGATGCTGGTGATGGGCTCTTGATCTAGGGAATTGGATCTGTGCTCCGGTTCCCTGAATTGAGCCTGAATACCTTCCACCTTTCCCCCTCAACATGCGCTGTATAATCCTACGGGTTTAGCGCTCCCCCATGATTATAATAATTTCCTTCTTGAATTATAATCCTAACAAAATCCAAAGGGGGACACCTCAGTTCCGTAAATGTTTTTGGACTCCAGGCTGCTGTCTTTTTCCCATCAAATAACCCTTTCTTTTTGGGGTCAACACCTGGTTATAATTCCTGTACATCAGTTATTTCAATATCCTCTAACTAAATTATTTTCTTGGGCTTCAAATCTGCTATATATAAAGTATCTTGTTTCATAAATTCACAGAAACTTGCCATTATATTATCTCTCTCGCTTCCTTTTCCTCCTCAGTGATTCTTATCATTCATAGCCGCGCTGTATAACCCCTGTGGTTTAGCGCTTCTTTTGATTATAATAATAATAATTATCATTCATAATTCTTGTATTATGCCTTTAATATTTAATTTACTTTTTATGAATTAAAAAAAAATGGTTCCATCTTGTTCTTGTCTACTATTTCCTTTTCAAAGTTGCATTCGTCTTCATTTCCTTCCCTTGCTTGCCGCGAGTCTGGCTTCTTTCTACTGCCTAGCCTGATTAACCCTTAAGAGTAATGGGCGGCTACATAATTTGCATGTAAGGGATACCAGAATTTGCGTGACAGTGTCATCCATTGAAATCCTAGAGGGACTAGTCCCAAATGTACACACAGAAATCACTCCCTACGAAAGCAAGACTCGGCAGGAGATGTAACATTCCTCCAATGAAAAGCAGAGGTGCCATGGGTGCGCTAAGAGACAACACAGTAAGTGTCAGGGGGCCCAAGACTGTTTCCTCCCAGCATACATAAGGAGGATTACCAATAGACCCCTGGCTGTCTTCAAGAAGGCGCTTGACAGGGACCTAAAGCTGTGGCTCGTACCTTGGTTTACGTGCTGCCAGAAGTAACAGCCTGGTTGACCAGGCCCTGGTCTACCACGAGGCCTGGTCACAGTCCGGGTCGTGGGGGCGTTGACCCCCAAAACCCCCTCCAAGTATAGTACAGCGTCCTACGAAAAAATATGGATTTAACCCCTCCCCCTCTCCATAAGGATAATAATTACGAGACGCTGACAGGAAAATCCGCTGCCTTGTTATCGTCTTCGACGTGACGTGAATGTATTCTTGGCACCGAGTGACAGGAAGCAGATGGAGTAGGATTTAAAGCTTTACTTTCCTTGTAAGGCACTCTATATCATAGGAGCTGGAGCTGCCCCTGCTTGCAGCTAGTCTGGCTGCCTTCTACTGCCCAGCCTGATTAACCCTTAAGGGTAAGGGGCAGCTTCATGATTTCTATGTAGGGGAGGGGATTTAATGGGTGGTGGACTGAAGGGAAGAAGGGACCGGGAGGACATGTTTTAAAGCAGTGTTATTAATGTTATGGGAAAGCGCTAAACTTATAGTTGATACAGCATGGGAGGTACTCAGGTTTCACTTAAGAATGGGGAGGGGTGTCTGCATATGCCTGGATCAAGATCCCTGCACCAGCATCAAGGCAGAGTGCAGGCAGCAAGCTGTGCTGCTCACCCGGATACATCCATCCTCATGATGCTTATAAACACCGCTACTACCACGACTACTACCACAGCTATTACCACGGCTACTACCACAGCTACCACCACAGCTATTACCACGGCTACTACCACAGCTACTACCACGACTACTACCACAGCTATTACCACGGCTACTACCACGACTACTACCACAGCTATTACCACAGCTACTACCACAGCTACTACCACAGCTACTACCACAGCTACTACCACAGCTACTACCACAGCTACTACCACGGCCTGGGTAAGGAAAATTGACAGTGGGTTAAATTAGGGTAGGCAATGGATCGGGGTTTTCCCGGGGCACCTTCTTTGTCTTTTTTTAATGTTACATTTTTTCCTAGAGTGGGCGCAAGAATCCAAATGTGAAAATGAAATAATAGTCACTGACAACAAGCTTTCGCCTGCTGCGCCAAATGTTCAATGATTTCTAAGAACTCAGTGTGGGAACATTGGCCCCGTGTGGCGCTATCAGTGAGGGAGAATTCTGGGAACGTTGATAGAGGCGTGATGGAAGGCAGACAGTCACTTAGACATGAGTGTGTGACCACTTAAGAAGGCAGAGTGGATGGTAGCACCTTCATTCCACTCCCTTAACTGCTGTCATGACACTATCCCACTTAACTGGTGCATTTGTTACAAGTCAGCTAGCGCCTGCAAGCATAGCAGGCACTAGCTGTCTTGTAACATGAGATTGGGCCAGGAGCTGAGACTCGACTCCTGTAACCATTTATAGGTGAGTAAACACACACACACACATAAGATGGACAGAGACAGGATGTTCCAGAGATGGGACACAGCAACAAGGGGTCACAAATGGAAGTTGAAGACTCAGATGAGTCAAAGGGATGTTAGGAAATATTTCTCTAGTCACAGAGTTGTCAGGAAGTGGAATATTCTGGAAAGTGAGATAGTGGAGGCAAAATCCATACACAGCTGTAAGAAGTTATATGATAAAGCTCGTGGAACAGGGAGAGAGTGGACCTAGTGGCAACCAGGGAAGAAACAGAGCCAGGAGCTATGACTCGAGGGGAAGTGACAACAGGTATACGGAGGTTCATCCATACGTCTCCACTCACTCAAGAATTAGGATTTGTTTTGAAGTGTAGAAATAAAATCACTGACCTGACCTCCCCTCACTCCCTCACTTGACCTGACCTCCAAAACAAGGTCACGAGGGTAACTCTTGGTACTCCACTTTGCACAAAAATCATAACTATGAAGGAAAAAAATTAAGCTTCTTATTGTCTATGAAAGAAAAGTAAACTTAATACAATCATCTGTGCTAAGATCTGTATGTCTCCCAAACTGCCAGAAGTACTTGTAGCCAAGCCTAAGTCTGGCCACTACAACATCAGTCAGTCTGTTCACATTGCAAGTTGCTCCATAAACGTACTTATCTACGTTCATGTTATCATAGTGGGTTATAGATCTACTCAGGCTTCTAATTACATTCCTATAACATTCATCCTCATTATTTACTTCTCTCCTAATATTTCTCCTAAATCATATGCTCTTTCGCTCACCACTTCGGTGGCAAAATATAAAACCTGGCTATCACGGCTCAGGGACCTGCTATTTATTCCTATAACCTGCCAGACAGTCATTAACATACTACCTTGTAGTCTATACAATAAGTCTCCAAATGCAAATGTGAATAATTTAGACGTCCTGGACGTCCCTATTGAACCCAGTACTTTATTTAATAACATTCCATTTCTATTGACTACTAGTGTATGGATGATATACACGCCTCTCTAAGAACAATGAAAATGTGCTGTAAGGGGTTTTAAAAACTGACAGGTTGGAGAATGAGACATTTTTGCAATATTTTGGAGTCATTGTTGTAGAAACGTCCCGCCAGCCAGTGGGTCCATCAGTCCGGTACAGAGATGAATGGTGGAAGATGACTGTCCTTCAAGCACTTGAGAGTCCTACTGCAAGACAGCCCTTCAAGCACCTCAGAGTCCTACTGCAAGACAGCCCTTCAAGCACTTGAGAGTCCTACTGCAAGACAGCCCTTCAAGCACCTCAGAGTCCTACTGCAAGACAGCCCTTCAAGCACTTGAGAGTCCTACTGCAAGACAGCCCTTCAAGCACCTCAGAGTCCTACTCCAAGACAGCCCTTCAAGCACCTCAGAGTCCTACTGCAAGACAGCCCTTCAAGCACCTCAGAGTCCTACTGCAAGACAGCCCTTCAAGCACCTCAGAGTCCTACTCCAAGACAGCCCTTCAAGCACCTCAGAGTCCTACTGCAAGACAGCCCTTCAAGCACCTCAGAGTCCTACTGCAAGACAGCCCTTCAAGCACCTCAGAGTCCTCCTGCAAGAGAGCCCTTCAAGCACCTCAGAGTCCTACTGCAAGACAGCCCTTCAAGCACCTCAGAGTCCTACTGCAAGGCAGCCCTTCAAGCACCTCAGAGTCCTACTGCAAGACAGCCCTTCAAGTACCTCAGAGTCCTACTGCAAGACAGCCCTTCAAGCACCTCAGAGTCCTACTCCAAGACAGCCCTTCAAGCACCTCAGAGTCCTACTGCAAGACAGCCCTTCAAGCACCTCAGAGTCCTACTGCAAGACATCCCTTCAAGCACCTCAGAGTCCTACTGCAAGACAGCCCTTCAAGCACCTCAGAGTCCTACTGCAAGACAGCCCTTCAAGCACCTCAGAGTCCTACTGCAAGACAGCCCTTCAAGTACCTCAGAGTCCTACTGCAAGACAGCCCTTCAAGCACCTCAGAGTCCTACTGCAAGACAGCCCTTCAAGCACCTCAGAGTCCTACTGCAAGACAGCCCTTCAATCACTTCAGAGTCCTACTGCAAGACAGCCCTTCAAGCACCTCAGAGTCCTACTGCAAGACAGCCCTTCAAGCACCTCAGAGTCCTACTGCAAGACAGCCCTTCAAGCACCTCAGAGTCCTACTGCAAGACAGCCCTTCAAGCACCTCAGAGTCCTACTCCAAGACAGCCCTTCAAGCACCTCAGAGTCCTACTCCAAGACAGACCTTCAAGCACCTCAGAGTCCTACTCCAAGACAGCCCTTCAAGCACCTCAGAGTCCTTCTCCAAGACAGCCCTTCAAGCACCTCAGAGTCCTTCTCCAAGACAGCCCTTCAAGCACCTCAGAGTCCTTCTCCAAGACAGCCCTTCAAGCACCTCAGAGTTCTACTTACAAAATAGACAGCAGGACCATTGTGTATTTATTTCATATTTATACCTTCCCACATAGGAATCAGCTGTTATGATGCGGCTGATGAAGAATACAGGTCTTCTTGTGAAAGGCCGGAGGAGGAGCTACAACTGGGCATCCCCAGTTAACACCATCCTGCTGAAATACACTTCTGGTAGAAGGAGAAAATGCAAATAGACAGAATGTATATGGGCAAGCACACAACGTCTGGTTGGCTAAGCTCTCGTCTCACATACTAAGTGTCCATGGTTCGATCCCCAGCAGGGTGGTAACATTGGGGGTGTTTCCTTACACCTGCTGTCACTGTTCACTTAGCAAGTAAATAGGTACCTGAGTATTTACTCGACTGGTGTGGGTGGCATCCTAAGGGACAAGATCGAAGGACCCCAATGGAAATAAGACAGACAGTCCTCGATAACGCACTGCCTTTCTTGGGTTATCCTGAGTGGCTAACCCTCCGGGGTTAAAAGTCCGAACAAAATCTTATCTTATCGTGTGGAACACGGTGACTGCCAGAATCAGGTTGGAATATCGTCAGCTGTGGTAAGATAAGATAAGGTAGAAGCGTGTTAGTGGGCCTTCCATCCTTATTCTTCACTTAAGCTCTGTGAAGGGACCTCAGTGGAAACAAGTCCCATTGTATCATAATTTGTGTAACTGTATTTATGTTTATCTGTACCTAAATAAACTTACTAAAGAGACAAGACACACGACCGTTATTATTATATAGTTGAGTGCACAGCTGTCAGTAAATTGAGGCCTATCTGAAGGGTATTCCGGGGATCAACACCCCCGTGGCCAGGGCCACGACCAGGCCTGGTTGAATAGGATTCGTGGAACTGTGTAAATACTTTCATCTACTCCGGGGATACCTGAGGATATCACCATTATCCCCTTTGAATTCGCCAGCACTCAGTAGCAGCTAATGATGCTCCACTTGTATACAAAACATACTGTAAGTTTGTATATAAGAGCATGTGTGCAATAATCACTAAGAAGCGATAACAGATGCAACACATGATCCCCCTGTGGCTGTTTTGTATACTAGTGTGTGTGTGTGTGTGTGTGTGTGTGTGTGCGTGTGTGTGTGTGTGTACTCACCTAGTTGTACTCACCTAGTTGTGGTTGCAGGGGTCGAGTCAAAGCTCCTGTGTGTTTGTGTGTGTGTGTACTCACCTAATTGTACTCACCTAATTGTGGTTGCAGGGGTCGAGACTCAGCTCCTGGCCCCGCCTCTTCGCTGTCTGCTACTGGGTCTCTGCTCTCCCTGCTCCATGAGCTTTATCATACCTTGTCTTAAAACTATGTATGGTTCCTGCCTCCACTATATCTTTCTCTAGACTATTCCACTTCCTGACTACTCTGTGGCTGAAGAAATGTTTCCTGACATCCCTTTGACTCATCTGAGTCTTCAGCTTCCAGTTGTGTCCCCTTGTTTCTGTGTTCCCTCTCTGAAACATCCTGTCACTATCTACCTTGTCAATTCCCCGCAGTATTTTGTATGTCGTTATCATGTCTCCTCTGACCTTTCTTTCCTCCAGTGTTGTTAGTCCTATTTCCCTCAACCTTTCTTCATAGGACAGACCCCTGAGTTGTGGAACTAACCTTGTCGCAAACCTTTGCACTTTCTCTAGTTTCCTTACGTGCTTGACCAGGTGTGGGTTCCAGACTGGTGCTGCATATTCTAGTATGGGCCTGACGTACACGGTGTACAGTGTCTTGAACGAGTCCTTGTTAAGGTAACGGAACGCTAATCTTAGGTTTGCCAGTCGCCATTATGCTGCAGCAGTTATCTGGTTGATGTGTGCCTCCGGAGACGTGCTTGGCGTTATACTCACCCCAAGGTCTTTCTCCTTTGCCGAGGTTTGTAGCCTTTGTCCGCCTAGCCTGTACTCTGTCAGCGGTCTTCTTTGCCCTTCTCCGATCCTCATGACTTTGCATTTGGTGGGATTGAATTCAAGAAGCCAACTGCTAGACCAGATGTCAAGCTTGTCCAGGTCTGTTTGTGTGTGTGTGTGTGTGTGTGTGTGTGTGTGTGTGTGTGTGTTGTGCATTTATGTATATCTATGAATATGTATATACATAAGTGTATATGTATATGTATGTACACGCTCATGTGCGTGTGTGTATAAGCATGTGTACATGTGCACTATTTATCTATGTACATATATCACTGTCGTACAGAAAAGAGAAGAATGTTGTTGTTTTTCAATTTGAGTGAAAAAAAATATTAAGGACTGTAGTTACATATATTATACTGAATAATATACCACCTGGAGACACAAACAAGGCAGATTAATTTATCTGTATATTTCGATCCCCTTCTGTGGTCCTCTTCAGCAGATACGTCTGAAGTTCAATATACTATATTATGGCGTCCATATTCCTCTGTCCATCTAATTATCACCATATTTTTTAAAGGGGTTGAGTGGTAAGCCAGTGGAAGGCCTCGGTCAGATGACCAAAAGCTCCAGCTGTGGGTCATATAACTGAAACCCGGGTCAAGAAACACTTGTCCTGTTTCCTAACAAACAATACCTAACCTAACCTAACCTAACCTAGCCTAACCTAACCTAACCTAACCTAACGTAACCTAACCTAACCTAACCTAACCTAACCTAGCCTAACCTAACCTAACCTAGCCTAACCTAACCTAACCTAATCTAATCTAGCCCAACCTAACCTAGCCTAACCTAACCTAACCTAATCTAGCCTAACCTAACCTAGCCTAACCTAACCTAACCTAATCTAGTCTAACCTAACCTAAGCCTAACCTAACCTAACCTAATCTAGCCTAACCTAACCTAGCCTAACCTAACCTAACCTAACCTAACCTAATCTAGCCTAACCTAACCTAACCTAACCTAACCTAACCTAACTTTATTCGTTTATTCCCTCCTGTTATCTCTAGCTCAGACTGACACTACTGAAGTCTCCCAGTTCAGAAGGATGTGGTTAAGTTTATATCTATCTGCGAGAACGTTCTCAAGTTTATATCTATCTGCGAGAACGTTCTCAAGTTTATATCTATCTGCGAGAACGTTCTCAAGTTTATATCTATCTAAAAGAACGTTCTCAAGTCTATCTAAAAGAACTTTCTCAAGTCTAAAAGAACGTTCTCAAGTCTATCTAAAAAAAACGTTCTCAAGTTTATATATATCTGCGAGAACGTTCCCAAGTTTTAATCTATATTACAAGTTTTATCAAGAATTAAAATATTTCTTTGGTATAATCTGACTTTTTTATACAGATTATTTTTATTATCGTTTTGCAAATGTAAAAAAATTGGGATTTTTATTTCCGTAGATTTTATTGAACACAACGAAGACCCAAGTTTACGAAATTTACGTAATAGTGAAACTTTGTGTGTGTGTGTGTGTGTGTGTGTACTCACCTAATTGTACTCACCTAATTGTGGTTGCAGGGGTCGAGACTCAGCTCCTGGCCCCGCCTCTTCGCTGTCTGCTACTGGGTCTCTGCTCTCCCTGCTCCATGAGCTTTATCATACCTTGTCTTAAAACTATGTATGGTTCCTGCCTCCACTATATCTTTCTCTAGACTATTCCACTTCCTGACTACTCTGTGGCTGAAGAAATGCTTCCTAACATCCCTTTGACTCATCTGAGTCTTCAGCTTCCAGTTGTGTCCCCTTGTTTCTGTGTTCCCTCTCTGGAACATCCTGTCCCTGTCTACCTTGTCGATTCCCCGCAGTATTTTGTATGTCGTTATCATGTCTCCTCTGACCCTTCTTTCCTCCAGTGTTGTTAGTCCTATTTCCCTCAGCCTTTCTTCATAGGACAGACCCCTGAGTTGTGGAACTAACCTTGTCGCAAACCTTTGCACTTTCTCTAGTTTCTTTACGTGCTTGACCAGGTGTGGGTTCCAGACTGGTGCTGCATATTCTAGTATGGGCCTGACGTACACGGTGTACAGTGTCTTGAACGATTCCTTGTTTAGGTATCTGAACGCTAATCTTAGGTTTGCCAGTCGCTCATATGCTGCAGCAGTTATCTGGTTGATGTGTGCCTCCGGAGACGTGCTTGTGTGTGTGTGTGTGTGTGTGTGTGTGTGTGTGTGTGTGTGTGTGTGTGTGTGTGTGTGTGTGTGTCTGTGTGCGCGTGTGTGTGTGTACTCACCTAATTATGGTTGCAGGGGTCGACTCATAGCTCCTGGCCCCGCCTCTTCACTGCGTATACTCATCTATTCTCACTAATTTGTAGTTAAAAGAGTCGAGTCACAGCTCGTGGCCCCGGGTGTGTGTGTGTGTGACATACTGGTGCTCCGTGAGGTCACAGACTACGTCACTGCTAGGACCCGTGACGTTACGTGACATCAGTGCTAGGAATCACAGCTGGAAGTCACATCTTTCCCAGGCTGGAGTGACTCTGTGAACCACCAGTGGTGCTGTCTCCCCTGGTGACTCTTCTCCGAACTATGGGGGATTACCATGATTATTAATGGTACTAGTGTACCATACCCTCCATTCTCTCTCTCTCTCTCTCTCTCTCTCTCTTTCTCTCTCTCTCTGCACAGGGTTTTGCAAGGTTAGGTTAAAATTCCTAACTTTATTTACAAGCTAAGAGCTGTTACCTACATCGTCTCTCTCTCTCTCTCTCTCTCTCTCTCTCTCTCTCTCTCTCTCTCTCTCTCTCTCTCTCTCTCTCTCTCTCTCTCTCTCTCTCTCTCTCTCTCTCTCTCTCTCTCTCTCTCTCTCTCTCTCTCTCAAAAATCTTAAATTTGTGACTACAATCCATGGGTGACCTCATAACAAGCGTGACCCTAGACTCGCCCACTGCCCAATTACACACCCGGGCTACACGCAAATACACCAGACAGCAAACAATACACAGAACACCACCAACCACACACACACCACACCTTGAAACGTACGATACTAACTACGCATATGACTGACACAGACAACCACGTCACTGAAGGGTTTAGCAGTAAATATCGTAACTATGAATGACGGAGATAATGACGTTTCTTGTGAGTCAAGGAGAGTTCAATAACAACTCTACATGACCCAGTAGCAACCAGGGTGACATAATATATATATATATAAATATATATATATATATATATATATATATATATATATATATATATATATATATATATATATATATATATATATATATATATATTATTATTATTATTATTATTATTATTATTATTATTATTATTATTATTATTATTATTATTATTATTATTATTATTATTATAAATGCACAACTATGCTAGTGTCATCCGGTCACGTACCAAAAGTTTGAATAATGTGACCGTATAAGGCTGTGTGTGTGTGAGTACTCACCCAGTTGTACTCACCTAGTTGTGGTTGCAGGGGTCGATTCATAGCTCCTGGCGCCGCCTCTTCACTGGCCTCTACTGGGTCACTCTCCCTGCGCCATGAGCTTTATCATACCTCTTCTTAAAGCTATGTATGGAACCTGCCTCCACTACATCGCTTCCCAAACTATTCCACTTCCCGACCACTCTGTGACTGAAGAAATACTTCCTAACATCCCTGTGATTCATCTGAGTCTTCAACTTCCAACTGTGTCCCCTAGTTGCTGTGTCCCATCTCTGGAACATTCTGTCTATGTCCACTTTGTAAATTCCTCTAACTATTTTATATGTCGTTATCATGTCCTCCCTATCTCTCCTGTCCTCCAGTGTCGTCAGGTCGATTTCCCTTAACCTCTCCTCGTAGGGACTAGTCTTGTTGCAAACCTTTGCACTTTCTCTAGTTTCTTTACGTGCTTGGCTAGGTGTGGGTTCCAAACTGGTGCTGCATACTCCAGTATGGGCCTAACGTACACAATGTACAGGGTTCTGAACGATTCTTTATTAAGATGTCGGAATGCTGTTCTTAGATTTGCTAGGCGCCCATATGCTGCAGCAGTTATTTGGTTGATGTACTCACTTAATTGTACTCACCTAATTGTGGTTGCAGGGGTCGAGACTCAGCTCCTGGCCCTGCCTCTTCGCTGTCCGCTACTGGGTCTCTGCTCTCCCTGCTCCATGAGCTTTATCACACCTCGTCTTAAAACTATGTATGGTTCCTGCCTCCACTATATCTTTCTCTAGACTATTCCACTTCCTGACTACTCTGTGGCTGAAGAAATGCTTCCTAACATCCCTTTGACTCATCTGAGTCTTCAGCTTCCAGTTGTGTCCCCTTGTTTCTGTGTTCCCTCTCTGGAACATCCTGTCACTGTCTACCTTGTCGATTCCCCGCAGTATTTTGTATGTCGTTATCATGTCTCCTCTGACCCTTCTTTCCTCCAGTGTTGTTAGTCCTATTTCCCTCAACCTTTCTTCATAGGACAGACCCCTGAGTTGTGGAACTAACCTTGTCGCAAACCTTTGCACTTTCTCTAGTTTCCTTACGTGCTTGACCAGGTGTGGGTTCCAGACTGGTGCTGCATATTCTAGTATGGGCCTGACGTACACGGTGTATAGTGTCTTGAACGATTCCTTGTTAAGGTAACGGAACGCTAATCTTAGGTTTGCCAGTCGCCCATATGCTGCCGCAGTTATCTGGTTGATGTGTGACTCCGGAGACGTGCTTGGCGTTATACTCACCCCAAGGTCTCCTTTGCCGAGGTTTGTAGCCTTTGTCCGCCTAGCCTGTACTCTGTCAGCGGTCTTCTTTGCCCTTCTCCGATCTTCATGACTTTGCATTTGGTGGGATTGAATTCGAGGAGCCATTTGCTAGACCAGATGTCAAGCTTGTCCAGGTCTGTTTGCAGCCCTGCCTGGTCCTCTTCTGATGTGATTCTCCTCATTAATTTCACATCATCTGCGAACAGAGACACTTCTGAGTCTATCCCATCTGTCATGTCATTTACATATACCAAGAATAACACTGGTCCTAGGACTGACCCCTGCGGAACGCCGCTCGTCACAGGTGCCCACTGTGATACCTCATCACGCACCATGACCCGTTGTTGCCTCCCTGTGAGGTGTTCCCTGATCCATTCCAGTGCCCTTCCTGTTATACGTGCTTGTTCTTCCAACTTCTTTACTAATCTCATGTGAGGAACTGTGTCGAAGGCCTTCCTGCAGTCCAGGAAAATGCAATCAACCCACCCTTCTCTCTCTTGCCTTACCTCTGTTACTTTATCATAGAACTCTAGGAGGTTTGTTACACAGGATTTGCCTTCCCGGAATCCATGCTGCCTGGTGTTTATTATCCTGTTCAGCTGTGTGTGTGTGTGTGTGTGTGTGTGTGTGTGTGTGTGTGTGTGTGTGTATGAAGAAAGATAGTCTACTGTTGCAGCCACTAACACACCTTATTCTACTCCTTCAAGTTCTTTTAAGATCTCGTATGTTGTTATCATGTCTCCTCTCCCTGCTGTCAGTCAACATGGGTGATAAAGAATAATGTTTTTCAAACCTTTCATCTCGGTTCATACCGATTACCTTTGACCATTTCTTAACTCACCCAGGTGTTTCTTACAGGTGTGTGTTGAACACACCCACCCACACACCCACCCACTCACCCACACACCCACCCACACACCCACACACCCACACACCTGGTCAAGCACGTCAAGAAATTAGAGAAAGTGCAAAGGTTTGCAACAAGACTAGTCCCAGAGCTAAGGGGATTGTCCTACGAAGAAAGGTTAAGGGAAATCGGCCTGACGACACTAGAGGACAGGAGGGTTAGGGGAGACATGATAACGACATATAAAATACTGCGAGGAATAGATAAGGTGGACAGAGACAAGATGTTCCAGAGAGGGGACACAGAAACAAGGGGTCACAATTGGAAGTTGAAGACTCCTATGAGTCAAAGGGATGTTAGGAAGTATTTCTTCAGTCATAGAGTTGTCAGGAAGTGGAATAGCTTGGAAAGCGACATAGTGGAGGCAGGAACCATACATAGTTTTAAGACTAGGTTTGATAAAGCTCATGGAGCAGGGAGAGAGAGGACCTAGTAGCAATCAGTGAAGAGGCGGGGCCAGGAGCTATGACCCAACCCCTGCAACCACAAATAGGTGAGTACAAATAGGTGAGTACACCCACACACCCACACACCCACCCACACATCCATACACACCCTCCTTCCCTCCCACCCCCTCACACCCACAAAAACTTAATGGGAGTACCAGCGGTAGTTCCCCTGACATTTGCTAAGGCGACTAGAGGTACCTCATGACGTCACTATGGCGACACAATGATGTCACACCCTTGATGACGTCATAACATTGATGACGTCACATAAATCAGGTATGTGAACCACGTGATTGGTTGGTTTTTATTGGGTTTGAAGCCTATCTACTACACGAGCTGCATGTCACCTCTTCACCACCAGTCAAGAATACCTTAATACTTAAAATACTGATTAATGTAAATTACCAGTGTATATACACTGGTCCAGTTTCTGCTCTGAGGAGCGTGACACACATGAGGATTTTTCATTGAGGGGATTTTGTGAGGGTCATTAGGCACTGGCACTCTCGTACAGTGTCTTGATACAACGTTTGTGAGGTTGATTAGGCACTGACACTCTCGTACAGTGTCTTGCTATGTAACTTGCTATGTAATAATATAGTGCATTCACCTATAATATAGTGCCTTCACCTGGTGATGGCACTGGTGATGGCACTGGTGATGGCACTGTTGATGGCACTGATGCTGCCACTGATGCTGCCACTGATGCTGCCACTGGAGAAAAGATTCTGGGATTCTGTCTAAATTCCATCAAAGATGAGACAGCTTCTTTCAACCATAAGATCACTAACCAGAAGATGGTCGTCTTCTCGGGAGAAAGAGAAGCTGGTCCAGGCCACACTGTTCTTCTCAGTGCTCTTGGTTTCAGCGCTATCGACCTGGTTGTTTGAATGGAAAAATCTCCGACCTCAGGAAGAAGGGGAGAGGATGGGAGATTGGGAAGCTGGTTGATTACCTTCTCACCAGATGTCTCCCTCACCCAAACCTAACCTAGTTTTCCTATTATCAATTACTTTCAACTCTTCCCTTTCCAACGTTTCGCCAGGCACTGGCGGGCGAAACGTTTCCACAGTAAATATTCCCAAACGTTGCACTAGTGTGCCATTCTACAAGACGGATTACGAATGGATACACCAACAAATGAGCCAGTGAAGCAAATTCTCCCTGACCACCCGGGTGATATAATGGGGAATTGTGCAAACCCCCCATTCCCCAGCATCACCAGAGCCAAAACTGATGCAGAAACCCCCACAGCATCACCACCAAGACCAGCAGAAATCTTTATCCATTTCTATTTCTTCCTGTTCCAGTATCCCAACGTGGTGATCCAGAGGGGGAACGCCTTTTAATAAACAAACACACACACACACACACACACACACACACACACACCCACGAACCTAAATGGAAAAACCCTTGCAAGGAGCCTCAATAGTCAAGGGATGTTAGGGAAACATTTCTTCCCCGCACACAGAGTAGTCAGGAAGTGTGAATAAGCCTAGGACAAAATGGTAGGCAGAACATACATATTAAGACAACGGATGATAAAGCTCATGGGGCAAAAGGGGGAGGGAAGACCCAGTACGGACAGGAAGGGGGAGTCAGGAGTGAGTCTCGGAGGCAGACCATAATAGTTTTAAGACAAGTATGATAACTATGGACACACACACACACACACACACACACACACACACACACACACACACACACTACTATATATATATATATATATATATATATATATATATATATATATATATATATATATATATATGTCTTTCTTCTTTCAACACGTCGGCCGTTTTCCACCGGTGAGGCAGGGTGGCCCACCGAGGCAGAGGGTGGCCCACTGACCGAGGCAGGGTGGGGGGGCCCACCGAGGCAGTGGGTGGCCCACCGAGGCAGGCTGGCCCACCGAGGCAGGGGGGCCCACCGAGGCAGGGTGGCCCACCGAGGCAGGGTGGCCCACTGAGGCAGGGTGGCCCACCGATTGCAGGGTGACTCACCGAGGCAGGGTGGCCCACCGTGGCAGGGTGGCCCACCGAGGCAGGGTGGCCCACTGAGGCAGGGTGGTCTCACCGAGGCAGGGTGGCCCACCGAGGCAGGGTGGCCCACCGAGGCAGGGTGGCCCACCAGGCAGGGTGGCCCACCAAGGCAGGGTGGCCCACCGAGGCAGGGTGGCCCACCAGGCAGGGTGGCCCAAAGGAAACAAGGTTTCTCCTTTTACTTTAGTAATATATACAGAGAAGGGTGTACTGCCCACTGCCGGCAGTTTAGTCGCCTCTTACGAAGGCAGTGGCTCAGGAGGAAAATTCTGTTCCCTTTCCCATTGAAGTATACACTGAGTGAGGGGGATGTTGAACATAAGCGGACATGTCGTTTTAAGACTATCACATGTGGAGATGTGAAGAAACTCTTCTCCTCTCTCTCTGCTCTCTCATCTCTCTCTCTCTCTCTTCTCTCTCTCCTTCTCTCTCTCTCTCTCTCTCTCTCTCTCTCTCTCTCTCTCTCTCTCTCTCTCTCAGAGCCATGGAAAATGTATTGCATTATATCGACGATAAAAAACAATAAGAGGAATTAAAACAAGGGTAATGGCTATTATATTTCCTTATTGGTGTGTGTGTGTGTGTGTGTGTGTGTGTGTGTGTGTGTGTGTGTGTGTGTGTGTGTGTGTGTGTGTGTGTGTGGTTATGTTGAGAGATAGATAGATTGTGTTTGAGAGAGAGAGATAAAGAGAGTGTGTGTGTACCCATCTATTTGTACTCACCTATGTGTGGTTGCAAGGGTCTAGTCACAGCTCCTGGCAGCGCCTCTTCGCTGGTCGCTACCAGATCCACTCTCTCCCTGCTCCAAGAGCTTCGTCGTGCCTCTTCTTATGCATGTGTATGTGTATGTATGCGAGGGTTAGACAGTGAATGCGTTTGTGTATGTGAATTAGAGACAGGGACTGAGTGTGTATATGTGTGTAAGGCCCACAGTTACACACACCAAAGGCTGCCTGCCTCCTGATGACCTCTCAAGACCACCCCACCATCTTCAAGGAACTCCTTGCCTTATTCTATAAGCAAACAGTTCTTACACTGCTTTTACACGTGTGTTCTCGATTCAAAGTCTATGCCGTCATCAGAACCTGCCTCGAAACATTGCAGCGCAGGTAATTTCATTTTGCTTTCGTCTATATTTTTCAAGAGGAGCCAAAAAAAATAATCGAAGAAGGAAAGTTGGCTTGTCAACACAGACATAGACTGCAGGAGAGGCTTTTATTTGGACATTGTTGGGGCTTTATTGTGGCTTTATTAGAGGCTTTATCCACTCAGTAATAAAGTAAAGCTTTAAAGGGGTGAGAGATGAGGCGAGGCGGTACCATAGTCAACATATGGAAGTCTTGCGCCACATTTCCCAAGCCTCGATATTTTTTTGAAGATTCCACACCTATGCGAGGGACATAAAAAATACAAAAAAGGATGGACAAGGACAGCCTGTCCTTGTCCATTCTAAGGACAAGGATTGCGTTAAGAGTGTGTGTTTACAGTGTGACAAGGGAAGAGACCGGACACTAAAGTTACTGACAGTTTTAGCGTACGTACACCTGAGTCTTATCAGGTGCTAGGACAAGTACAGTGAAGCGAGCCCAAGAGATGGATCCCAACGCAGGTTAAATGCTGAAAAAGTATAGTTAGGTGGGTAGACACACACACACACACAAACACTCTAGGGGCCAGGAGCTAAGATTCGACTCCCTACAACCCCACACATACACATAAGTCACCCATTACTCAGCCTTTCTACACCTATTCCCCATTATCTATCTCTGTCCTACACGCCCCATTTCTTTTCCCCCTTTACCCTTTCTTTTCCCCTTTGCTTTTACCCTTTTTCCCTTCCCCTATCGCTATCTGCATTCTCTCTCTCTCTTTCTTATCCTCCCACCTGCTTCCTCCCTCATTTCCTTTCCCTTCTAACCCCCTCCCGACCCTCTCTCGACCCCTCACGACACTTTCTCGACCCCTCCCGACTTCCTCACGACCCCCTCACGACCCCTCAAGACCCCTCATAACCCCTCACGACCCTTTTACGACCTCTCCCGACCCCTCATAACATCTCACGATCCTTCACCACCCCTCATAACCCCTCACGACCCCTCCCCGCCACCTCACGACCCCCTTACAACCCCTCACGACCCCCTCCCACCCCCTCACGACCCTTCTCGACCCCTCACCACCCCTCATAACCCCTTCACGACCCCCTCACGACCCCTCCCACCCCCTCGCGACCCCGGGGCATTACAAAAAATTTCCTCCCATCCTTTTTAGCTAAGAAAGTCAACATCAAACACTTGACTCCGGTCACGTAGACCACTGTTGTATACCTCAGCGCAGGCAAGTATACCTCTACCAGTATGCCTCAAGGAGGTAGTATACCTTAAGAAAGTATACATCAAGACTGTATACCATAAGAGACTATAGCTCTACCCGAATACCTCATGGAGGTATACCTTGAGAAAGTATACCTTAAGACTGTATACCTTAAGAAAGTATACCTCTACAAGTATACCTCAAGAAGGTATATCTTAAGAAAGTATACATTAAGAGAGTATACCTCTACCAGCATACTTCCAAAAGACAGATTTTTTTAATAGGTTTAGTAAGGGGCAACTTTCTCCACTCTTATACTTCCTGTCTTCCCCTGTCTGTCTGTCTCTCTGTCTGTCTGTCTGTCTGTCTCTCTGTCTGTCTGTCTGTCTGTCTGTCTGCCTGTCTGTCTGTCTGTCTGTCTGTCTGTCTGTATGTCTGTCTGTCTGTCTGTCTGTCTGTGTCTGTCTGTCTGTCTGTCTGTGTATGTCTGTCTGTCTGTCTGTCTGTGTATGTCTGTCTGTCTGTCTCTGTCTGTCTGATCAAACGAGGGAAGATATGGGAGACAGGTCCTTATCTTCAAATTACAGCCCCGCACTTCTAGTGTGGGACCCAACAAAGAGGGCAGAGGGGGCTCTTGATCCATGGAATAGGACTTATCCTCACCTTTCCCCGGAATAAACACGAATGTCTTCCAGTTACCCAGGTGGTACGTCAGCCCCTACGGCTTTAGTGCTTCTCCATTGATTAAAAGAGAATCTAGTGTCTGAAAAAATGATGGAATAATAATAAAAATAATAATAATAATAATAATAATAATAATAATAATAATAATAATAATAATAATAATAATAATAATAATAATAATAACACACAGGTTGAAGGTTGCAATTCGAAGCCACATTGAAAAATTTGATCAACCAATCACAATTCGGCTTCGCAAAGGGGTGTTCTTGCCTGACGAATTGACTGACCACTTTCACTAAGGCATTCGAGGCGCTAAACCCACATGGAGAACACGAAATTGCGTACACGGGCTTTGGTAAGGACTAATGACTATGTCCCACACGGGAGCCTGATAGCGATAGTAGCGGCACTTGGTATCGGAGGATAAATCATCTCCTGGATCGAGTCATGGCTGACAGATAGGCGACAGTGTGTGCATAAATTGTGCATAAATGGGGAAGAAATTAGAATGGGGACAAGTGAATGGGTACCCATTACCAGCGGTGTGCCACAAGGGGACAGTGTTGGGTCCCTCGGTGTTTACCATCTGCAAGAAAATGACATAAACGAAGAAATAAAGAACGACATAGGCAATAATTAGGTGAGGGCTATAATACATATAGGTTGATGAATAAGGCATATGCCCAACACCTAGGTGGCTTTACTGGGAGACGTTTCGCCCACCAGTATAATACAGAGACTTATGAAGGCCAGAGACGTGGTTGTAGTAGTGGCTTTGTAGCAATCCTTGTGCCTTTGTAGCACTTCTTGTCCTACAAAGGAACCACGGTTCACATCCACTAGAACCGGGGTTCAAGTGCCGTGAGAGATATGGCCAAGATTTCTGCCCCCAGCCAAGGGATTCGAACCTGGGTTCTTACGGTTGCAAGCCACTGGCACCTCCACTGAGCTACGGGTCACCTTCACTTTGTTTACCAAACATTACAATTGTTCTTCCCCCCTCCCCCGACCCATAAAGCTTCGGTTATTTTTTCTGGTGTTTCGTCAGTGTTCCAGCCTTGCTCTAAAACGAGTTTCCTCTCGTTCAATGTGTTCATTTTCGCTTCCATTATCAGTCATTATAGTTGCAAAATGACTTACCTAACTTGATGTGATTGATGGTCTGTTGCAACACTCGTTGCAACCCTTCCTCAGCTGGGTTGGTAGAGCACTCAGGTCACATACTGAGGTCCCTGGTTCGATTCCTGGTACGGGTGGAAACATTAGGACGTGTTAACCTTAAGACACCTGCTGTCCATGTTCACCTAGCAGTAAAATAGGTACCTGGGTGTTAGTGGACTGGTGTGGGTGGCATCCTGGGGACAAAATTGACTTATTTTGCCAGAAATTGCTCAGCATAACAAGTGACTTTCTGTATAGTAGTATGTCATTGATGTCAGCTATGGTCTGTATAAGTTGTATCATGTACTTGTAGAAATGAAGATTATTATTATTATTATTATTATTATTATTATTATTATTATTATTATTATTATTATTATTATTATTATTATTATTGTTACTATACTCATCTCTCGACATCACTGTTCCTGCCTCTCTGATATGAGGCAGATATCCTGGTAACTACGTCATTTGTCGTGTACATGAGAGACTATACTGAGAAATGGTAACTCCAGCTCTGGTAACTCCAGCTCTGGTAACTCCAGCTCTGGTAACTCTAGCTCTGGTAACTCTAGCTCTGGTAACTCTAGCTCTGGTAACTCCAGCTCAGACTGACACTATTGAAGTCTCCCAGATCAGGCTGACGCATCCATAGTAATGAATGTGACCCATCCTGTTAGAGGGAATATGACAGGGAAACCCCATCCTGTGTGATGGATTATGACAGGGGAACCCATCCTGTGTGATGGAATATGACAGGGGAACCCATCCTGTGTGATGGAATATGACAGAGGAACCCATCCTGTGTGATGGAATATGACAGGAAAACCCATCCTGTGTGATGGAATATGACAGGGGAACCCATCCTGTGTGATGGAATATGACAGGGAAACCCATCCTGTGTGATGGAATATGACAGAGGAACCCATCCTGTGTGATGGAATATGACAGGGGAACCCATCCTGTGTGATGGAATATGACAGGGGAACCCATCCTGTGTGATGGAATATGACAGGGGAACCCATCCTGTGTGATGGAATATGACAGAGGAACCCATCCTGTGTGATGGAATATGACAGGGGGAAACCCCTCCTGTGTGATGGAATATGACAGAGGAACCCATCCTGTGTGATGGAATATGACAGGGAAACCCATCCTGTGTGATGGAATATGACAGGGGAACCCATCCTGTGTGATGGAATATGACAGGGAACCCATCCTGTGTGATGGAATATGACAGGGGAACCCATCCTGTGTGATGGAATATGACAGGGGAACCCATCCTGTGTGATGGAATATGACAGGGAAACCCATCCTGTGTGATGGAATATGACAGGGAACCCATCCGTGTGATGGAATATGACAGGGAACCCATCCTGTGTGATGGAATATGACAGGGAAACCCATCCTGTGTGATGGAATATGACAGGGGAACCCATCCTGTGTGATGGAATATGACAGGGAAACCCATCCTGTGTGATGGAATATGACAGGGGAACCCATCCTGTGTGATGGAATATGACAGGGAAACCCATCCTGTGTGATGGAATATGACAGGGAACCCATCCTGTGTGATGGAATATGACAGGGAAACCCATCCTGTGTGATGGAATATAATAATATAATAATAATATCTTTATTTACTACAAGTACATGTACATGGTATACAGGCCTAGCTGACATCAATGACATATTACTATATAGAAAGTCCCTTGTTATGCTGAGCATTTCGGGCAGATTAGGTCAGTGTCCTAGGATGCGACTCACACCAGTCGACTAACACCCAGGTACCCATTTTACTGATGGGGAACATAGACAACTGGTGTAAAGAAACACGCCCAATGTTTCTGCCCTGGCTGGGAATATGACAGGGGAACCCATCCTGTGTGATGGAATATGACAGGGGAACCCCATCCTGTACAACTGTTACACAGAATAACGCGGCAGCACACTGCTGACGTAGCTAATATTGGCCAGTGTAAAAAAGAGAACAGTATTGTCCATGACTAGCTCTGACCTACCCTCCACCCAGGGAAAAACTGTGTCATAATCCCTCTCCCATTCCCTCCCACTCGTTCTCCCTCCCCCCTCCAGCTTCCGTCTGAGAATTTGATGCAAGTCGGTGAGGTAACTTCAGTTTCCTGGGCCTTTTCGGATTCTGTGGGTGTGTCTCTCTCTCTCTCCATCCGTCTCCCTCTACTCTCTCTGTCTCTCCCTCTGTCTCTCTCTCTCAGCTGTGGCTGGTCCTCCTGAGGTAAGAACTTCGTTAATTAAAGACCGTGAGGTCTTAGTATACTTGCTTCTCCCATCGCTATGGATACCTTCACAGTCTTCAGTGAGAACATCACCAATATTAAGACGCCATGGTGGGTGTTTAGGTTTAATCCGAGGAAAAGGAGGCTAGTTCCTTGACCTAGGAAGTCTCACCAGCGTCCAGGCGCCGTCCCCCTTGAAGAATGTCCAGTGGTAAATATTACACACACACACACACACACACACACACACACACACACACACACCTTACTGAGTACACATACTCCCAGACTTTGCCCCAGAGCTCAGCAAATACACCTTTTGTTCCACTCAATCTCTGACCTTTGAGTGCGTCACGAGTGGAGGTCACACCAGCCTCCAGCACACAGGGAGGAGGTCGCACCAGCCTCCAGCACACAGGGAGGAGGTCGCACCAGCCTCCAGCACACAGGGAGGTGGTCACAACACCATCCAGCACACAGGGAGGTAGTCACAACACCCGCCAGCACACAGGGAGGTAGTCACAACACCCGCCAGCACACAGGGAGGTAGTCACAACACCCGCCAGCACACAGGGAGGTAGTCACAACACTCGCCAGCACACAGGGAGGTAGTCACAACACCCTCCAGCACACAGGGAGGTGGTCACACCAGCCTCCAGCACACAGGGAGGAGGTCGCACCAGCCTCCAGCACACAGGGAGGTGGTCACAACACCCTCCAGCACACAGGGAGGTAGTCACAACACCCGCCAGCACACAGGGAGGTAGTCACAACACCCGCCAGCACACAGGGAGGTAGTCACAACACCCGCCAGCACACAGGGAGGTAGTCACAACATCCGCCAGCACACAGGGAGGTAGTCACAACACCCTCCACCACACAGGGAGGTAGTCACAACACCCTCCACCACACAGGGAGGTTAGTCACAACACCCTCCACCACACAGGGAGGTAGTCACAACACCCTCCACCACACAGGGAGGTGGTCACAACACCCGCCAGCACACAGGGAGGTAGTCACAACACCCGCCAGCACACAGGGAGGTAGTCACAACACCCGCCAGCACACAGGGAGGTTAGTCACAACACCCTCCACCACACAGGGAGGTAGTCACAACACCCTCCACCACACAGGGAGGTTAGTCACAACACCCTCCACCACACAGGGAGGTAGTCACAACACCCTCCACCACACAGGGAGGTGGTCACAACACCGCCAGCACACAGGGAGGTAGTCACAACACCGCCAGCACACAGGGAGGTAGTCACAACACCGCCAGCACACAGGGAGGTAGTCACAACATCCCCCAGCACACAGGGAGGTAGTCACAACATCCGCCAGCACACAGGGAGGTAGTCACAACACCCACCAGCACACAGGGAGGTAGTCACAACATCCGCCAGCACACAGGGAGGTAGTCACAACATCCTCCAGCACACAGGGAGGTAGTCACAACACCCGCCAGCACACAGGGAGGTAGTCACAACATCCTCCAGCACACAGGGAGGTAGTCACAACACCCGCCAGCACACAGGGAGGTAGTCACAACACCCGCCAGCACACAGGGAGGTAGTCACAACATCCCCCAGCACACAGGGAGGTAGTCACAACACCCCCCAGCACAGCAGGACTTACAGGAACACTCTAAGAAGAAGAGGTTGTGACATAAGTGGTCCTCTAGGAAGAAACTCTGAGGGTCAACCCTTACACAAAAAAATCATAAACGATGAATCCATTAGCCACTGCAGGATATTGTGCCACATGAATTGCCACGATATACACACTATATATATATATATATATATATATATATATATATATATATATATATGAAATCACATCATCAGAGGGTGTCCAGCAAGGGGACCCTCTAGCACCATTTCTCTTCTGTATAGCAGTTAGGGAAATCAGAATCAGACTGACCAGTGATCTAAACATCTGGTCCCTGGATGATGGCACACTAGCAGGTACAAAGGAGTCCCTTCTAGATGATCTTACACAGGTGATGACACGGGGACAGGAAATGGGTCTCATCCTGAATCCATCCAAATGTGAAATCATCTCAGTCAATCAACAAGTGATAGATTCAGTGATATCAAAACTACCAGGAGCAACAGTCATTGCCCCTACTAATAGTGTCTTGCTTGGAGCACCTCTGGGAAGCGATGCCATTGACACAATTCTCAGGAAGAAACTGGAAGAATTGAGGAGAATGGAACAACGAATAGGCAATCTTGACACCCATGATGCCTTGTACCTTCTCACAAAATGCTTGAGTCTGCCCAGGTTGACATATTTCCTAAGATGTGCTCCTTCATATGATAACCCTATACTGCACGAATATGACAGTATCCTGAGGCAGATCTTTACTAAAGTACTTAACCTTACTCTAGAAGATGGGCAGTGGGACCAAGCTACACTCCCAGTCAGACTAGGAGGCATTGGTGTCCGCAAGTCATCTCAGATTGCTCTACCTGCTTTCCTGTCTTCATGCATTGCATCCAGAGGGCTTGTAGCAGCAATTCTCCCTGAACATCTTAGGGACACGATTGGAATCCATGACCAAAAGTTCGTTGATGGAGCCAGGATCTGGGATAACCTAACAGGCTCTGAAACCAGGCCTGCTCCCCCCAACAATTACAAACAGTTGCACTGGGATGGCCCAATAGTAGAGAATATAGCCTCAGCAATGCTTCAGAGTGTGTCAGGGAAGGATAGAGCCCGCCTCCTTGCAGTGAGAGCTCCTCATGCAGGGGACTTTCTTTTGGCTGTTCCCAACTCCAGCCTTGGCACACGCCTCGACCCACAGACCATCCGCATTGGTGTTGCCCTTCGACTTGCCGCCCCTATTCTTGCCGAACACAGGTGTATTTGTGGCAGTGAAGCAGCAGACCGATTCGGGTACCATGGTCTTGTATGTCGTAAATCCGAGGGAAAGACTGCAAAACATGAAGAGGTTAATAACATTATCAAGAGGAGCCTCACAACAGTTGGATGCCCAGCAGTAAGGGAGCCACTCCAACTATGCAGATCTGATGGAAGCCAAAAGCGTCCAGATGGTATCACCCTTCAAGCCTGGACAGATGGCAAGCAGGTGGTGTGGGACTACACATGTGCATCTACCTTGGCTGATACCTATCTCCAATACACCAGGAAGGAAGGAGGGGCAGCTGCCACCTTCAGGAAGTCCCAGAAGTCGAGAAAATATGGAGAACTTGCCCATCATTTTATGTTTGTTCACATATGCTCAGAGACCCTCAAGGAGCTGGGCAAAAGACTCAACAGGGTAACTAGGGATCCCAGGGCAGCTAGTTTTCTGTTCAAGCGACTCAGCGCTGCTGTTCAGAGGGGTAATGCATGCTGTATTCTGGGCACGCGCCCCAGCTCTGAGGAGCTGGATGAGATTTTTGCATTATAATCAGTGACAAACATGTAACAATATGTACTAGACATGTATCTCTCACACCTCTTGTACTGTATATGCCATCTTTATATCAACAATGTATCTCTTAAATCTTTTGTACCATATTATGTAATAATAATATATATATATATATATATATATATATATATATATATATATATATATATATATATATATATATATATATATATATATATATATATGTGTGTGTGTGTCGTGCCGAATAAGTAAAATTGGTCAATTAGCAAGAACTCATTTAAAATTAGGTCCTTTCTAAAATTTTCTCTTATACGCTTAAAGATATATTTTTTCCATTTACGTTAATGTAAAAATTAATAATTTTGTACTGAAAGAACCAACTAGCCAAGCAACGAACCAACTAGCCAAGCCAATCAACCAATCACCCATTGTCAAATATAGAGAACCGGTTGCTAGTATCATGGAGTCCAGATGGGTCGAGGTTCCAGCACTCACCGTCTTTACTGACCTCAAAGTTATTCACTTATCCGGTCAATTCTTTTCCTTTATTTAAAGAAGAGAAAGGAGGAAAACAGTGTATCGTTTCTGAATCCAAAATCCGGATTCATACGTAGAGGCACGACCACCAGGGCCATGTTGATTTAGTGGGCGTTCGCAACTGTAGGTGAATCCCCTAAACTGGCCAACCCTGGCGGATTGTACAAGCCATTAGCACCCAGATGTGTGCACCTATGTGCACAGAATACTAATAAACACATACGTGCGTCAGACTTCATCTCCAGACAATGATATTTTGAGTGCCAGCTAATTTACATCCAGACGAACTTGGAAAAGTTTGATATTTTTTAAATTTAAACTCTATGGTCAAGCCAAACATTAAAAAATATTATTAGGTGATAGACAATGGCACCCGCGACCTCACATGGAGAGGCACAAAGGTTTAATTGAAATGTTTTTGCATTTTGACTTCACATTGAGGTCGACTTCGACAGTGCCGAAGACTTCATACAAGAAATCTCCCCCACAGAGGGTGAAGGGAGGGGGAGGAAATGTGAGGGAGAAGGAAAAGATAGATAAAGTTTAAAGGAAAGAGAATAGTAAGTGAAGAGTAAATGAGATGTGAAGAGAGATAACGAAAGATCCGACACAGTTTCTTTATATCCTGAGTTCGTAGATGAGTGGGGGAGAAGAGGACACTTCGGAGGTCGGTCTCAACCTCCGACTTCCATCGATGTTTCGCCCATATTGCCAATAGTTCGGAGGAACCCAGACTCGCAAAGCTGCGTTGAGACAAAAACGGTATCAGAGTTGTCAAAGCAAGATGATTAACTTTGCAATCAACTTCGCTTGTCTTAAAACAAAATGTTCAAAGTTCTGTTCTTTGTGGAACAGTCATTGATGAGGTCCGAGAGTGTTCTTGTGTAAGTGCTTTGCAAAAATGACAAGTTGATAATCGAGACACTTGGGCTTAGATGAGGAGGAGTTTGAGGTAATCAGTCCCTTTGCCATGAATCGTTGTGTACAGTCCGTCAATCATGATAAAAGATTGATGGACTGGACAGCTGGCAAACACCAGCAGCTGGCAACAAGAGGCTCCATCTGTCGCTTCGTCCACCTGAAGTGAAGATAACTCTGCTTTATCTACCACACCATTTGATCAAGAATGTCAGTGATTTGTAATTTCACTGTATCATTTAACAGCGCCACCTGCCGGACCTTGGCACAGCTTGACTTCCCCAAAAGGCAGACAAACAGCAGACATGATGCAAGACTTAATTAAGGTCCCTCCAATAGCGTGTGTCTTTTCGGGCTCTTGTCATCACCAGAGATATTCAGTAATATTACTGTTTTGCTGGCGTAAAGCTGCGTCTGGTCAAGCTTCTTTAAGACCAGTTACCTCTGAATGGAGCTTAATTAGATGAAGCTTGAGCCTAACGGTTCAGATACTTATATCAAGAACCCCTTCACCAGCATCGAGAACTTCTCTTTGAGGGGTTCGGTTCTTTATATAAGGAACTGAATCCCTCAAAGGGAGGTTCCTTGGTGCTGGTAGCGGGTTCTTGATATAAGTAACTGAGTCATTTGTTTATACTTTTTGCACAAGTAACTCACTGTGGAGTTGAAAACCATCTATGAAGTATGTGAACCCCTTTTTAAAATACAGTTCCTCACACTACCTCTTCATAGCTACTGGATTCACCCACACACACTATAGAAAAGAAAAACCTTCACTAAAATGACAAACTAACGCATAATATAACATGTTCTTAGCCCAGCTATTCAAAATTTTCAAGGCAGTGTGTACCAGGGAAGGTAGGAAAGGGGCTACGAACACACATTATTAATATATCTCATAACCCTCAGACTTATTATAAGAGAAGGGATGGAGAATATTAAGGTGTTATAGGGTGTATAGAACCAAAACAATGCAATTTATGGTGGATTTATGGATTCTTGATATAAGTAACTGAGTCATTTGTTTATACTTTTTGCACAAGTAACTCACTGTGGAGTTGAAAACCATCTATGAAGTATGTGAACCCCTTTTTAAAATACAGTTCCTCACACTACCTCTTCATAGCTACTGGATTCACCCACACACACTATAGAAAAGAAAAACCTTCACTAAAATGACAAACTAACGCATAATATAACATGTTCTTAGCCCAGCTATTCAAAATTTTCAAGGCAGTGTGTACCAGGGAAGGTAGGAAAGGGGCTACGAACACACATTATTAATATATCTCATAACCCTCAGACTTATTATAAGAGAAGGGATGGAGAATATTAAGGTGTTATAGGGTGTATAGAACCAAAACAATGCAATTTATGGTGGATTTATGGTGGATGGAGTACAGTCGAGATTGAGGGATTGGTGGACGTGTTTCCTTAAGACACCTGCCGTCCATGTTCACCTAGCAGTAAAATAGGTACTTGGGTGCTAGTGGACTGGTGTGGGTCGCATCCTGGGGACAAAATTGACCTAATTTGCCCGAAATGCTCTGCATAACAAGGTGCTTTCTGTACCTTATTAATGGTAGAGTTTTTTCAAAATTAATGACGTGTATTTTGTTTTATGTGAGACCCAGACCAGGTCACTGCTGCCCTGGTCCACCATGGTGACACCCAGACCAGGTCACTGATGCCCTGGTCCACCATGGCGACACCCAGACCAGGTCACTGCTGCCCTGGTCCACCATGGCGACACCCAGACCAGGTCACTGCTGCCCTGGTCCACCATGGCGACACCCAGACCAGGTCACTGCTGCCCTGGTCCACCATGGCGACACTCAGACCACAGAGTCTAGCAGTCATGAGTTTATTCCTGTCTACTAAACTAAGAACAACAGAGCCACTAGCAACACAGATTGAGTTGCTTGACAAGACTCACTGGTCGTGGTGTTGCGTCCGAGCATCATAATGGAGGCTCATCACTCAGTATTCATGCACTGCCAGTAGTGGTGACTACCACAGCGATGACTGCTACTACTGTGAAGCCCCAAGTGGCTGCCAAATACGCATTAGCGACTTGGAAGAGTTGGTCGATGATGTCCTGCGTGGTACTACCAGCCACTACCATCCTTGACTCTTACTCAGAGATTACACGGCGCATGCGGAATGCTAGGCAATTAGATTCGATGCAAATGAGGGTAGGCCTACTTCCTTTTTCCTAGATCGGGAAGCCTTCACTAGCTTCGATGTGTCCCCTACCAAGGTGAAAAGGATATGGGTAGACCTTACGGCCATATTGATAAGATCACCAAACTGAAGGAACAATGTAGTAGGCCGAGTAGCCCATGCTAGGTAGGCCTAACTCACACCCAGGCAGGCTTACTCATACACCAAACTATAATTAATGCTACGAAAAGTTCTTGCCCCCAATGAGGCTACCTGGGAGTTTACTCCCCTCATCTACAACTATTACAAAAGCAATACGTCTCTAAATCCTTCCAAAATCTAAATTTCTCCTCCAACTTTAATCCAGTGCTGCTGCGAGTTCTATCTTGGTTAGATATTTTCAGAGAGTTATTTAAATCCCGTATATTTATTCCTATTTTCCATTTGTACACTTTAGTCACGTTTCCCCTAATTCTTGCCTTTCCTCACAGGAAAAATTTCTGATACATGTGGAACCCTACTGGTAACGGATCCTGGTTACCACACTGTCCTCTGTATGTCAGCCATGCCTCGACCCAGGAGAAAATTTGTCCTCCTATACCATGTGCCGCTACTTTCGTTACCAGTCTCCCGTGTACACAATATCGTATTCTTTATTTTGATCTTTCTACTCGAATACCTTACTGAAATAAAAATTAGTCAATTTGTAAGGCAAGAACTTACTCTTATTAAAAACAGTGTTGAGATCCCTTAATCAAATTGTTACCTTTCAAATTGTTACCTTTCAAATTGTTACCTTTCAAATTGTTACCTTTCAAATTGTTACCTTTCAAATTGTTACCTTTCAAATTGTTACCTTTCAAATTGTTACCTTTCTAGGTGGCATCGATGTTCAGTCGTGATTATTGTGAGATTACTGATGTACCTATGAGGGGATCAGTCCCTGCCCACCAACAAGCAAGACTCGCCTAGATTCAGATTCCTCTTGCAGCTGCTGATGTTGCAACTTAGCAAATTATTACTGCAAGCGCCTTCGGCTGATGTTGCAAGCATGATATAGCAACACTGTGTCAGCTGCCGGAGTCTTCAAAAGCAAAGACTGAAACCTATCATGAGGGGATTTTAACAGACATAAGGGGGGATTTTTAACATACAGAGGAGATTTAATAAATGTATAAGAGATTTCAAGTGAGTGAGAGAGAGAGAGAGAGGAAGAGAGGTCCTAATGTTTCCTTAGGACACCTGCTGTTCCTGTTCACCTAGCAGTAAAATAGGTACCCGGGTGTTAGTGGACTGGTGTGGGTCGCATCCTGGGGACAAAATTGCTCTGCATAACAAGCGGCTTTCTATATAGTAGTATGTCATTGATGTCAGCTATGGTCTGTATAAGTTATATCATGTATTTGTAAAAAATAAATATTATTATTATTATTGTTATTATTATTATGAGAGAGAGAGAGAGAGAGAGAGAGAGAGAGAGAGAGAGAGAGAGAGAGAGAGAGAGAGAGAGAGAGAGAGAGAGAGAGAGAGAGAGAGAGATGGGTGGAGTTGTAGAGGATTGTGTCAAGGCAACAGCAACATTGTTTTGCTATGCAAATTAGCAAACTAATAACTGGTTTTCGTTACTACCCACAGCTGCCAGTCCCTGTCAGCACTGTGTACAACACACACACGTGCACGCGCGTGTGTAGCGTGCACGCGCGTGTGTGTAGCGTACACGCACGCCAGTTCTAGCCATTGTAAGTAAGTATTTCCAGGTAGTATAGGGATCATCCTTGGGGAGCCGTTCACATGAACGGACCTGCCTGGACTTCCTAGTCTATTTCTGCAACATTGCGAGCTCCTGATGATGTGTTGATTGCTACACGAAAGGCCTAGAGCTTTCATTCGACTTCTAGTAATATAGATGTAAATTACCTCTTATAACCCCAAAAAGTCAAAGTGACTTATACACAGTGAATACAGACTGGTGTGTATATTTTCCAGGTTAATACACACTGAGCAGTGTATACGTGTATATACATATATACATAACCAATAGATTATACATGGTATACAGTAGCGATAACTTGATACGTTGGATATATATGCAACACCTGGGTATATTTATTGATGAAAAGTGTCGGCTGCACAGCAGGCTTCTTCAGTCCAAAGTAGAGATGACAACAATCCTGGGTGATGAGAGGTGATTTGAAGTGATCAGTCCCTCATGATGGAAGATGGTCACTCTCTTGGCCAGAAACACAGACTCAAGACTAGAGAGATATTGTCTCGTCTAATCAATCCTAACTCTATCACAATCTATCCTAACTCTATCACAATCTATCCTAACTCTATCACAATCTATCCTAACTCTACCACAATCTATCCTAACTCTATCACAATCTATCGTAACTCTATCACAATCTAACCTAACTCTATCACAATCTATCCTAACTCTACCACAATCTATCCTAACTCTATCACAATCTATTGTAACTCTATCACAATCTATCCTAACTCTATCACAATCTATCCTAACTCTACCACAATCTATCCTAACTCTATCACAATCTATCGTAACTCTATCACAATCTAACCTAACTCTATCACAATCTATCCTAACTCTACCACAATCTATCCTAACTCTATCACAATCTATCGTAACTCTATCACAATCTATCCTAACTCTATCACAATCTATCCTAACTCTACAACAATCTATTATAACTCGTAGACTAGGCTACGACACATACAGGTATTAGCAGGAGGTATTATAAAGCTCGTCGAGCAGGGAGAGAGTGGACGTAATAGCGACCAGCGAAGAGGCAGGGCCAGGAGCTGTAACTCGACACCTGCAATCACAAATAGGCGAGTACATGTGAGTACACATCCACACACACAGCATAAGGAACGCAGACAAATAAAGCTACATCCTTCAGATATCCAAACTAAGACTCTTTCAAGTCACTCTTCACTACGTATCAGTAATTAAACCTCGAGTACACGGCGCCAGTGTGAAACCTTCCCTATCCAAACACAAACTGAAACCAGAGAGCGCTAAGACATGCATCTCCAGACTGGTATCAGACCTCAGGGACTTCAACTACAAGGGAAGTTCTCTGTGAACTTCAAGGTGGGAGGAGTTCCAGCACGGCTCTTGTTTCAAGGGCTCTCCAGGGTTACCTTGATGCTAGTAAAGGGCTCTTGTTTCAAGGGCTCTCCAGGAGTACCTTGATGCTAGTAAAGGGTTGTTCTTGTTTCAAGGACTCTCCAGGGTTACCTTGATGCTAGTAAAGGGCTCTTGTTTCAAGGGCTCTCCAGGGTTACCTTGATGCTAGTAAAGGGCTCTTGTTTCAAGGGCTCTCCAGGAGTACCTTGATGCTAGTAAAGGGTTGTTCTTGTTTCAAGGACTCTCCAAGGTTACCTTGATGCTAGTAAAGGGCTCTTGTTTCAAGGGCTCTCCAGGGTTACCTTGATGCTAGTAAAGGGCTCTTGTTTCAAGGGCTCTCCAGGGTTACCTTGATGCTAGTAAAGGGCTCTTGTTTCAAGGGCTCTCCAGGGGTACCTTGATGCTAGTAAAGGGCTCTTGTTTCAAGGGCACTCCAGGGTTACCTTGATGCTAGTAAAGGGCTCTTGTTTCAAGGGCTCTCCAGGGTTACCTTGATGCTAGTAAAGGGCTCTTGTTTCAAGGGCTCTCCAGGGGTACCTTGATGCTAGTAAAGGGTTCTTGTTTCAAGGACTCTCCAGGGGTACCGTGATGCTAGTAAAGGGCTCTTGTTTCAAGGGCTCTCCAGGGGTACCTTGATGCTAGTAAAGGGCTCTTGTTTCAAGGGCTCTCAAGGGTTACCTTGATGCTAGTAAAGGGCTCTTGTTTCAAGGGCTCTCCAGGGTTACCTTGATGCTAGTAAAGGGCTCTTGTTTCAAGGGCTCTCCAGAGGTACCTTGATGCTAGTAAAGGGCTCTTGTTTCAAGGGCTCTCCAGGGGTACCTTGATGCTAGTAAAGGGCTCTTGTTTCAAGGGCTCTCCAGGGTTACCTTGATGCTAGTAAAGGGCTCTTGTTTCAAGGGCTCTCCAGGGGTACCGTGATGCTAGTAAAGGGCTCTTGTTTCAAGGACTCTCCAGGGGTACCATGATGCTAGTAAAGGGCTCTTGTTTCAAGGGCTCTCCAGGGGTACCGTGATGCTAGTAAAGGGTTGTTCTTGTTTCAAGGGCTCTCCAGGGGTACCGTGATGCTAGGAAAGGGCTCTTGTTTCAAGGGCTCTCCAGGGGTACCGTGATGCTAGTAAAGGGCTCTTGTTTCAAGGGCTCTCCAGGGGTACCTTGATGCTAGTAAAGGGCTCTTGTTTCAAGGGCTCTCCAGGGTTACCTTGATGCTAGTAAAGGGCTCTTGTTTCAAGGGCTCTCCAGGGGTACCGTGATGCTAGTAAAGGGCTCTTGTTTCAAGGGCTCTCCAGGGGTACCTTGATGCTAGTAAAGGGCTCTTGTTTCAAGGGCTCTCCAGGGTTACCTTGATGCTAGTAAAAGGCTCTTGTTTCAAGGACTCTCCAGGGGTACCTTGATGCTAGTAAAGGGCTCTTGTTTTAATTATCTGTAGCCTTCCTTCCCTCCCCTGGTACATATCTGATCACAGATTCCTCCTGAGGCGCTGTGTCCCCAGACCGAAGATACACACGCTGAAGGGTGTGGGTCAACTTCACGTTTGGTAACCAAGGAGCATAGACAAGACCAAGAGCTGGAGCTTAACACAAGCAAAAACACCTGATACTAGACACACACACACACACACAGGGCTAGGAGCTGTGAATCGACCCCTGCAACCATATATAGGTGAGTAAACAGACATATTTCGAGGGGTCTTAATAGAGTTGTTCCTCCATGAGCGTACCATACATCTCACACGTCAGCACTCCTCCCACGTCATGTGTACGTCACTACCCATACTCTCTACGTCTGAATCATCACTTTCCCCTTATCTACACCCTCGTTATTACTTTCCCTATACACACCCCCAACGTTACTCACTCTCTCTCTCTCTATATCTCTCTCTCTCTCTCTCTCTCTCTCTCTCTCTCTCTCTCTCTCTTCCCCTTTCTCTATCTATCTATCTATATTCTATCTCTCTCTCTCTTTCTCCTCTCTCTCCTCTCTCTCCTCTCTCTCCTCTCTCTCCCTCTCCTCTCTCTCATCTCTCCCTGCTCTCTACTCTCTGCTCTCCTACTCTCCATGCCTCCTGGTTCTCATACCTGGGCTATCTATATCTTTTACCCTGGCATCCTGTATCCTGCCATCCTCTACCCTGGCATTCTCTACCCTGCCATCCTCTACCCTGGCATTCTCTACCCTGCCATCTTCTACCCTGCCATCCTCTACCCTGGCCTTCTCTACCCTGTCATCCTCTACCCTGGCATTCTCTACCCTGCCATCCTCTACCCTGGCATCATCTACCCTGCCATCCTCTACCCTGGCATCCTCTACCCTGGCATCCTCTACCCTGCCATCCTCTACCCTGGCATCCTCTACCCTGGCATTCTCTACCCTGCCATCCTCTACCCTGGCATCCTCTACCCTGCCATCCTTTACCCTGGCATCCTCTACCCTGGCATCCTCTACCCTGCTATCCTCTACCCTGCCATCTTCTACCCTGGCATCCTCTACCCTAGCATCCTCTACCCTGGCATTATCTACCCTGCCATCCTCTACCCTGCCATCTTCTACCCTGGCATTCTCTACCCTGCCATCCTCTACCCTGGCATCCTCTACCCTGCCATCCTCTACCCTGCCATCCTCTACCCTGGCATCCTCTACCCTGCCATCCTCTACCCTGCCATCTTCTACCCTGGCATCCTCTACCCTGCCATCCTCTACCCTGGCATCCTCTACCCTGCCTCCTTACCCTGCCATCTCTACCCTGGCATCCTCTACCCTAGCATCCTCTACCCTGGCATTCTCTACCCTGGCATCCTCTACCCTGCATCCTCTACCCTGGCATCTCTCTACCCTGCCATCTTACCCTAGATCCTACTCCTGCATCTACCCTGGCATTCTCTACCCTGCCATCTTCTACCCTGGCATCCTCTACCCTAGCATCCTCTACCCTGGCATTCTCTACCTCATCTTCCTGCCATCTTCTACCCTGGCATTCTCTACCCTGCCATCCTCTACCCTGCCATCCTCTACCTAGTAATGGATCGTCGTCAGGTGAGTGAGAGAGAACTAGAAAAAGGAGAGACTAAGAGAGGAGCTGCTCTTCCTTCCTCGGAACAAACCAGACTGCTTCCCATGCAGGTTTATCGGTTCCCTTTGAATATATATATATATATATATATATATATATATATATATATATATATATATATATATTCCGCACACACACACATACACACACACTTATTTTTACAACATTGCAAGCTCCTGATGATGTACTGACTGCCACACGAAAGGCCTACAGGTATCATTCAGTTATCTAGTCTCAAGCCTGTTTCTCGGTATGTGAACTGGTCATTCCACATGTAAATTCATTCTATGGAATGCCAGGAAAATGTCTACATTGTTTACATTAGCGAAGCCTGCCATTGGCTACACTTTGATGACGTTATTACTTGCTGTGATGCCATTGGCTACACTTTGATGACGTTATTACTTGCTGTGATGCCATTGGCTGCACACTTGATGAAGTTATTGCTTGCTGTGATCCCATTGGCTACAGAGGTTGCTGACGTCACGAGCGACGTCATGGCACTAGTTCACCTTGTTGGGACATAGGTCCTCCTGGGTGCCTGCGTGAGGATCCTTATGAGTTTACGGTGCACCTACTGCAAAACGTCACCTACTTCAGTCATTATGTAACACCAGGAGCTCCTGTAGACCTAGTCTCGGCCTGCCTAACTATGTGCCGAAATACGACGAATTTGGCTTAATGAATTTAGAAAATTTTATAGGCCTAGGGACCTGTGGTCTATTGCTGGTGTTAATTGATACATTTGTAAAGAATTCGTTAATGCTGTTTGTATTTTATAGTAATATACACTGGGATGTGTGTATATCTCAGTGTGTGTGTGTATATCTCATTGTGTGTGTATATACACTGGAATGTGTGTAACACTACCTGTAACGCTACTTGTAACAACTTGTAATACTACCTGTAACACTACTTGTAGCACTACCTGTAACACTAATTGTAACACTACCTGTAACACTACTTGTAACACTACTAGTAACACTACATGTAACACTACTTGTAACACTACCTGTAACACTACTTGTAACACTACTTGTAACACTACATGTAACACTAATTGTAACACTACCTGTAACACTACTTGTAGCACTACCTGTAACACTAATTGTAACACTACCTGTAACACTACTTGTAACACTACTAGTAACACTACATGTAACACTACTTGTAACACTACTTGTAACACTACTAGTAACACTACATGTAACACTACATGTAACACTACCTGTAACACTACTTGTAACACTACTTGTAACACTACTTGTAACACTACTTGTAACACTACTTGTAACACTACATGTAACACTACTTGTAACACTACCTGTAACACTACTTGTAACACTACTTGTAACACTACCTGTAACACTACTTGTAATACTACTTGTAACACTACTTGTAACATTACTTGTAACACTACCTGTAACACTACTTGTAACACTACCTGTAACACTTTTTGTAACACTACCTGTAACACTACTTGTAGCACTACCTGTAACACTAATTGTAACACTACCTGTAACACTACTTGTAACACTACCTGTAACACTACTTGTAACACTACCTGTAACACTACTTGTAACACTACTAGTAACACTACATGTAACACTACTTGTAACACTACTTGTAACACTACTTGTAACACTACTTGTAACACTACCTGTAACACTACCTGTAACACTACTTGTAACACTACTTGTAACATAACACTACGTGTAACACTACCTGTAACACTACTTGTAATACTACTTGTAACACTACTTGTAATACTACTTGTAACACTACTTGTAACATTACTTGTAACACTACCTGTAACACTACTTGTAACACTACACTTGTAACACTACTTGTAACATTACCTGTAACACCACCTGTAATACTACTTGTAACACTACTTGTAACACTACCTGTAACACTACCTGTAACACTACTTGTAACACTACTTGTAACACTACTTGTAACACTACTTGTAACACTACTTGTAACACTACTTGTAACACTACTTGTAACACTACCGGTAACACTACTTGTAACACTACTTGTAACATTACCTGTAACACTACCTGTAACACTACTTGTAACACTACTTGTAACACTGCTTGTAACACTACTTGTAACACTACCTGTAACACTACCTGTAACACTACTTGTAACACTACTTGTAACACTACTTGTAACACTGCTTGTAACACTACTTGTAACACTACCTGTAACACTACTTGTAACACTACGTGTAACACTACCTGTAACACTACTTGTAACACTACTTGCAACACTACCGGTAACACTACTTGTAACACTACTTGTAACATTACCTGTAACACTACTTGTAACACTACTTGTAACACTACTTGTAACACTACTTGTAACACTACTTGTAACACTACTTGTAACACTACTTGTAACACTACTTGTAACACTACTTGTAACATAACACTACGTGTAACACTACTTGTAATACTACTTGTAACACTACTTGTAACACTACTTGTAACACTACTTGTAACACTACTTGTAACACTACCTGTAACACTACTTGTAACACTACTTGTAACACTACTTGTAACACTACCGGTAACACTACTTGTAACAATACTTGTAACACTACCTGTAACACTACTTGTAACACTACCTGTAACACTACTTGTAACACTACCTGTAACACTACCTGTAACACTACTTGTAACACTACTTGTAACACTACTTGTAACACTACTTGTAACACTACTTGTAACACTACCTGTAACACTACTTGTAACACTACCTGTAACACTACTTGTAATACTACCTGTAACACTGTAACACTACCTGTAATACTACTTGAGAATACTACAACACAATAAGTGTCAGGGGCCCAAGACTGTTCAACTGCCTCCCAGCATACATCAGGGGGATTACCAACAAACCCCTGGTTGTCTTCAAGCAGGCACTGGACAGGCACCTAAAGTCGGTACCTGACCAGCCAGGCTGTGGTTCGTACGTTGGACTGCGTGCGGCCAGCAGTAACAGCCTGGTTGATCAGGCTCTGATCCAACATGAGGCCTGGTCACAGACCGGGCCGCAGGGGCGTTGACCCCTGGAACACTCTCCAGGTATACTCCAGGTAACGTCACACACATACAGGGAGGAAGAGGATCTAGTAGCGACCAGTGAAGCGGCGGGGCCAGGAGCTATGACCAGACCCTTGCAACCACAGTTAGGTGAAAACATACACACACACATTTCAAAGAATATGACAGTCCTTCTTAGGAATGTCTGTGGTGGTAAGATTTCTAGTATTGAGTCACTGTAGTGACCACGGAAGTGTCGGGACGAGGGTTGGAATAGGTCGGGATGGTGCAGGTATTTGTGGGCGTGGTTTTAAAGGTGTGAGTGTGGTTTTACAGGTGTGGGCGTGGTTGTGGTGGTGTGGGCGTGGTTTTGGTCTCGTGGTTTTGGTGGTGTGGCCGTGGTTGTGGTGATATGGGGGTGGTTGTGGTGGTGTTGGCGTAGTTGTGGTGGTGTGGGCGTGGTTGTGGTGTTTGGACGTGGTTGTGGTGGTGTGGACGTGGTTCTGGTGTGTGGGCGTGGTTCTGGTGGCGTTGGCGTGGTTGTGATGGTATTGGCGTGGTTGTGGTGATGTGGGCGTGGTTGTGGTGATGTGGGCGTGGTTGTGGTGGAGTGGGCGTGGTTGTGGTGGTGAGGGCGTGGTTGTGGTGGTGTGGGGGTGGTAGTGGTGGTGTGGTGGTGGTTGTGGTGGTGTGGGGGTGGTTGTGGTGGTGTGGTGGTGGTTGTGGTGGTGTGGGCGTGGTTGTGGTGGTGTGGGCGTGGTTGTGGTGGTGTGGGCGTGGTTGTGGTGGTGTGGGCGTGGTTTTTGTAAAACATAAACTCACATTAATGGGGAAAGCGTTAAAACCCCCGGGGGGGGGGTGAAATTGAACGTTTATCAGGTTTAGACTAATCCCGAACGTTTGATCCCTAGCTACGGGTACCATGGTGCTGATCCCTAGCTACGGGTACCATGGTGCTGATCCCTAGCTACGGGTACCATGGTGCTGATCCCTAGCTACGGGTACCATGGTGCTGATCCCTAGCTACGGGTACCATGGTGCTGTTCCCTAGCTACGGGTACCATGGTGCATATTATGACCTTCAACAATGACCTTTGTACCTATTATTAACCTGCCCATACCTGGACGATAAGATACATGTACAACACCTAACCTAACGTGAACTAACCTGACCTAACCTAACCTAACCTAACCTAACCTGACCTAACCTAACCTGAACTAACCTGACCTGACCTAACCTAACCTAACCTAACCTAACCTAACCTAACCTGAACTAACCTGACCTGACCTAACCTAACCTAACCTAACCTAACCTAACCTAACCTGACCTAACCTAACCTAACCTAACCTGACCTAACCTGACCTAACCTTACCTAACTTAACCAAGAAGAGAGAAGTTCTCTGTAAATACCAAGAGATCCTCTCTCATCTCTCTAGCATTATCAATATTGTCTTTCTGCAGGTGTTGCAGTGCTCATACTTCCTGCCACGTCTCGCCCACACCCGCGTCAGGAGTCACCTGCCCTCTCTCCGGAGGGGCAAAACATCGCCATACCTACCTGGTCACACCTCTCTCTCTCTCTCTCTCTCTCTCTCTCTCTCTCTCTCTCTCTCTGAGACCAGCCGGGACTCGAACCCGGGACATTACCAAGTGATCATAATGGAGGTGCCAAGCTGAGTACCATAGATTAACCGTAAGTGCCATTAAGAGAGCAAACAAAGCTGTCAGCACTGACAGCCCTCCAGAGTGACAGTGACTCTTACCACATGATTATACCGGGGTTTCTTATCGTGATATTTACCTGGTTCTTATCGTGGTTCACGTTATTCTTATCTAAAGGGGTGCCAGGAGTGCCAGTTGCGGCGCTGACAGTCTGACAGTTGTGACAGTGTGACAGCTCTGACAGTTATGAGGGTAGTCAAGGGGGAACTAGCTGTCAGGTCGGGTTATTGAAGTTAATTGCTTGCAAAATATTGTGAGTGAGAAAGTTGTGAGTTTAGATCATAACTGTTTAATAATGATAATAATAATAATAATAATAATAATAATAATAATAATAATAATAATAATAATAATAATAATAATAATAATAATAATAATAATAATAATAATAATAATAATAATAATATTATTATTATTATTATTATTATTATTATTATTATTATTGTTAGGTACCTGACGACCCAACTTCCGGTCCGTACTGCTTGGATGGTATTGTTTTTTTCTCTTCCCAGGAAACAAAGGCACAATAGAGAGGAATGGAAAAAAAATGACCTTGACGGGATATATTACGTCTTGTAGATATTGCAAAGAGTGTGTGTTTGTTGCAACGATGTGTTGTTTGTTGCATGCTCGGCAGCCAGGTGTGTTTGGGAGTGCCACTGATGTGTGTGTTTGTGTGTGTGGGAGTGCCACTGGTGGTATTTGGAGAGATTCTGGCACTCTGGTATGTGGCCCTAGGCACTGGTAGCTTAGGGAGAGAGCCTTGCGCTTTGCTGTCCTGCCTGCTTTGCTATTCTGTCTTAAATGGCTAGACAAAATTATAGATAGCTGGGACGGTCAGGATATTTAGTGGGTGACAGCTATAGGCCAGATCGAAGCTCCTCTCTTATCTTTTTCTCTCTCAAACACACACGCAGGGAGAGAGAGTGGACCTAGTACCGACCAGTGAAGAGGCGGGGACAGGAGCTATGAATCGACCCCTGCAAACCACAATTAGGTGAGTACAGATGTTGGCTAGAACAGAACCAAGCCTCACGCAGCATCTTTGGTAGATAAGTATCTTGCATCAACTTGGATTATCGGAGAGAGAGATGCACACACCACACACACACACACACACGCACACACACACACACACACACACACACACACACACACACGGTAAACATAATCCGGTGTCGCTGGTTTGGTCTCAGAATTCCCTACAGTTTTGAATTGCAGCCACATCACGCAATGGATGTATTGAGTGCTACCCTCTCCGACACTCAAGGCTCCTCCAGTGTCCTTACTCAACATTTCTTTACTCATTAGTGAATAACAGCGCCATAATACACCTACACACACACACACACACACACACACACACACACACACACACACACACACACACACACACACACAGATAGCCATGAAACAGGACTATGTACTCAGGCTGTAACCCCCATTCACACTACATGGTTTGAAAAATAGGTACAATACGGTACATGAAACTAGGAGGGACCCCAATGGAAATAGTCACCCTGTCTGACCTTTTTTGGGGGGTTATCCTAGGTAATTTACACATATGTAACTATGTATGATAATTTGTGTAACTGTATTTATGTGTACCTGTACCTGAATAAACCTACTTACTTACTTAGGAGTCCCCTCATCCATGGATAATGCAAGAGGCTGTACTCGTAACAGAGACTAGTCCTCTGGGAACGTAAACAGAGTACAAACACACGTTAATGGAATAGCAACAGAGACGATGGCACTATCGGTGGCACTGTGAGGCTATTAATAAAAATGTTGCATAGTTGCACTGTGCAATCCAAAGTGAGACAACACGCGTTGCAGAATCAACAGTTAATTGTATCAACCTCTGAAGCTTTGTCAAGTCTGATGGCTTGATAAAGCTCTACTCAGAGCGAAACGTCGTTTCAATAACTCTTCTTCAATGTGTCTTGATGCATGCGACACGTTTCGTCTGCGCAGCAGTCGGATGGAGGCGCATACTTACAACAAAAGTACACAATACCGTGACTGGGACAATACATAAATAACCTGCACATAGGAGGGAGAAAAGCTTACAACGTTTCGATCCGAACACACTTTGTAAATAGTCTAAGTCGGGCCGAAACGGGTTATTTGCGAGGGTAACATGACACAAGAGTCAGGGGAAGAAATTTGGGGGCAACCGGTCCCTCGATCTATCAACTCGTGGCCATTGTCAATCATCACCGGTGTGATATTCAACCCGTCATCCACCCAGTGTGATGAGTCAACACTGATGGATGACGCTAGCTTCACCGGAAGCACCGTAGACGATCTTATGGGACATTTCTCAGCGGTGGCAAATCCCTGGCCGCCTCACAATATTTTTCTTGTTAAGCCCCGAGGATGTGTGGGTGTAGGTGTGTGTTGACGGCGTCCCTTAGTCGTCAGTGCCTGCTAGGGGGGTCTTTGATGGTGGTGAGGGGGGAGGAGGGGGCTCTTGATTTTGGGGGAAATGGGAGCTAGCCTCCCCCCCCTCTTTCTTGGGATCAAACCTGACTGCCTTTCATTTTTTTAAAATGGTTATAATTTAGGAGGTCCAGTAATGCATAGTGTAATAGGTGTGAGTGTGTGTGTGTGTTTGTTTGTGTCTGTGTGTGTGTATTTCTGTACGTATGTATGTACATATGCATGAGGGAGAAAGAGGGTGAGAGAGAGAGACAGACAGACAGACAGACAGACAGACAGACAGACAGACACAGAAAGAGAGAGAAATTTCCCAGAAATTTACCACTTCTGACGATAACTGACGTAGGAACCAGGAGATAACCAAGCAAGATAACTCTGAGTCTTTAAGACAGACAGTCAGACAGGCCTCAACGAGGTCAAGTGGAATGACACTCTAGCATCCTAATCCCTGTATCCTTATCCTAGTATTTCTAGTAAGGCTCTGAATCCGCAAGGATCATTCAGCGCCTAGGGAGATCATCAGGACTGATCCTAGGAAAGAGATAGTTCCATTTCCAGGAATCAAGAGTCCCTGCATTTGTGTCTATTTTTCCACAAACGACGTGTCGCTCAATCCTGGGCGAAACATCATCTGCAATCAATCATAACATAAGAAGGGGGATCCCAGAAAGGGGTCGAAATATACAGATTAATTAATCTCCCGATATTCTATTTTTATGTGGATTATTATTGAGCATTGGCAAGTGTAAATTACATTTTAGTTATCCATAAGAACCTAAGCAAGGAGGAGCAGTGCAGTAGGCCTACTGGCCCATACTAGGCAGGTCCTTCTCAAACCCAAACCCAATAGTGAAAATATTACCCAGAGGAAATTTTTCAACGTTTCAAATGTTTTCTAACCCCGGCGACGCTTGTCTTGTGATAACTGGGTCGTTGCTGGTTCGATTCCGGAGGTTAACCAGTCTGCCTTCCGGAGGAAGCGAGGACGGGGCTTCATTTCCGTCTCGCCAGTGCCTGCTGTTGCAGCAGGAGACACAGGCAGTGCCTGCTGTTGCAGCAGGAGATACAGACAGTGCCTGCTGTTGCAGCAGGAGATACAGGCAACATTTTCTGATCCAGTAAACGACTGTTTGGTCGTAACTTCCACCGGAAGTGAAGAAAAAAATAAGTTTTTGCTAACTACTAACCCCCCCAAGCCTCTAGTAACCCAGGATAACCCAGTGTGGCTTATTTCAGTGGGATCCTTTTCCAGGATGCGACCCATCCCACTCTACTACCATCTGGGCACAGTGGCGGACCTACATTTTTGGGGCCCTGAAGCTTGAACTGTTATAGGGGCCCCTCTCATACAGTAGATCCAGAATTTTTAAGCAATGTGGACTAATGTCGGTTCTGGGGCCCCTCCTGGCATAGGGGCCCTCAGGCTTAAGCTGCATTACTTTCATAGTAGATCCGTTTCTACCTAAATACCTATTTACTGTTAAGTAAGCATGGTCACTTATAAGGGGACCTGCCCGCACGTTTCGCCCGGTATATCATGTACCTGGATAATAAGAACGCTGTTTGCGGTTCATTAAACCACTTACTGTAGCTTGTTCGTGTCGCCCCTACCCGAGGATCGAACCCGGGTCCTCTTATCCGTGATCCTAGCGCTGTGCCGCTGAGGTACGACTCAGAGGCGACATAACTTCCGTTGGGATGGCAGGGATAACTGTCTCGCCCACGGCTTCCAGGTGCCTTTCTTCAAATATTATCTAGGACTTTCTCACTAGCAATGGGAAATAATGGGAGTACCCATTATTTCCCATTTTGTGCCTTTTCATGGAAATTATATCACCATCCTGGCTACCATAATAATAATAATAATAATAATAATATTTTATTTCTACCAGTACATGATACAACTTATACAGACCATAGCTGACATCAATGACATACTACTATATAGAAAGCCCCTTGTTATGCACAGCATTTTGGGCAAATTAGGTCACTTTTATCCCCCAGGATGCGACCCACACCAGTCCACTAACACCCAGGTACCTATTTTACTGCTAGGTGAGCATGGACAGCAGGGATCGAACCACGGACCTCAGTGTGTGAGCTGAGTGCGCTAGGGATCGAGCGAAACGTTGCCACAATAAAATATCGCATTAGTTGCACTTTTGTCCATTAACGTAACATATTGTCAGTAATTCTACCAACATTAATACAAGATCAAGGTTGCACAAGAAGTTTTATCTAATTTTATCTAATAGATAAAAGGAATAACTGTGAGATATCACATTTTTATTTGTTAGTCTGGTATAGATAGATAATTGTCAAATTAGACATAGATATTGTTAACATTAGTTGAAAGTATATATATTGTAGAGGTTTAAATAGGTTTATGGTTTATTGTATGGGAGGGACCTAATGAAGAGATGTGTGTAGGTTACCTGGTGAGTGTTCCGGGGGGTCAACGCCCCCCTCGGAACATGACCTGGTTAAGTTCTGGTTAGGTTGGGTTAAGCTGGGTATAAGTTAGCAGGTGTGACATGTTCCTAAGTTTAATATGTTATGTGCAAGACGAGCTCTGACAGGGTGGACCACAATGTGGGAACAACGTCGTTTCGGTCCAGATTGGACCACTGACTAGACACACTAACACACGAAGGTGAGGGAGCCTGAATATTTACTAGAGAAGGATACTAAGCACGAAAAAGCCGTCTACTCTCCCCATCTTTAAAAGATATTCTAACTTAGAGCCAAGTTTTACCTTCTTAAACTTAGGGAAACAATGGAGCTCCGACCTGCCTTACTAAAACATAAACAAGCCAGAAACGTCTTGAGAGAAAGTTCGTGCCAGAAGCCTCTGAGAAGACGCTATACTTAGATCGTCTTGAAGGAAAATGTATAAGTTATGAAAGCTTAAAATAGTACGTAACAGTAATGATACTAAAATTAATCTTTATTTCTACCAGTACATGATACAACTTATACAGACCATAGCTGACATCAATGACATACTACTATATAGAAAGCCCCTTGTTATGCTGAGCATTTCCCGCAAATTAGGTCAGTTTTGTCCCCAAGGATGCGACCCACACCAATCGGCTAACACCCAGGTACCTATTTTACTGCTAGGTGAACATGGACAGCAGGTGTCTTAAGGACACACGTCCTAATGTTTCCAGCCGTACCGGGGATCGAACCGCGGATCTGAAAAGAACAGTGGATAGGGTTATATGGTTTAGATGGCTAACACTCCCTACCCTGGGTTATCCTGGGTGGCTAACACCCCACACTGGGTTATCCAGGGTGGCTAACACCCCACCCTGGGTTATCCTGGGTAACTAACACCCCACACTGGGTTATCCTGGGTGGCTAACACCCCACACTGGGTTATCCTGGATGGCTAACACCCCACCCTGGGTTATCCTGGGTAACTAACACCCCACACTGGGCTATCCTGGGTGGCTAACAAACCACACTGGGTTATCCTGGGTGACTAACACCCCACACTGGGTTATCCTGGGTGGCTAACACCCCACACTGGGTTATCCTGGGTGGCTAACACCCCACACTGGGTTATCCTGGGTGGCTAACACCCCACACTGGGTTATCCAGGGTGGCTAACACCCCACACTGGGTTATCCTGGGTGGCTAATACCCCACCAGGTCAGAAAAAAAAACCATAAATACGAATACTAAGCATATGTAAATAATAGCCGGGGATCGAACCCTCAAAAAATAACTTCAACACCTGCTTTAAAAAAATAAATCAAGAAAATAAACCAATGTAAAAAGTATCTCACTAACGGTACCATGTACACAATGGGTTTACAAGTGACCAAATGGAGAGAGAGAGAGAGAGAGAGAGAGAGAGAGAGACAGGTGACTCCTATCCGGATTGTCAAGAACGCCGCGTGATTCAGCCTACAAGAACGACACTGAAAGCCTCCAGCAAATTCTGCAATGTTGTACGTGAAGGCTATGCAATACCGACTGGATGAGCAACTAGACACATGTGTAATATCTGGATATCTTTATTTGTAGACTTTTCGCTCGTCCAGTGGCTTTATCAATACAAGGATATAATGTGAAGACTGTAGAAATATATATAAAAGATGAGGTAATCAGTCCCACATTCTTGGAAGTCTTGAACACTACCACCGTAGTCTTGAACACTACCACCGCAGTCTTGAACACTACCACCGTAGTCTTGAACACTACCACTGTAGTCTTGAACACTACCACTGTAGTCTTGAACACTACCACCGTAGTCTTGAACACTACCACCGTAGTCTTGAACACTACCACTGTAGTCTTGAACACTACCACTGTAGTCTTGAACACTACCACCGTAGTCTTGAACACTACCACCGTAGTCTTGAACACTACCACTGTAGTCTTGAACACTACCACTGTAGTCTTGAACACTACCACCGTAGTCTTGAACACTACCACTGTAGTCTTGAACACTACCACCGTAGTCTTGAACACTACCACCGTAGTCTTGAACACTACCACCGTAGTCTTGAACACTACCACCGTAGTCTTGAACACTACCACTGCAGTCTTGAACACTACCACCGTAGTCTTGAACACTACCACCGCAGTCTTGAACACTACCACCGTAGTCTTGAACACTACCACCGTAGTCTTGAACACTACCACCGCAGTCTTGAACACTACCACCGTAGTCTTGAACACTACCACCGCAGTCTTGAACACTACCACCGCAGTCTTGAACACTACCACCGTAGTCTTGAACACTACCACCGCAGTCTTGAACACTACCACCGTAGTCTTGAACACTACCACCGTAGTCTTGAACACTACCACCGTAGTCTTGTACACTACCACCGTAGTCTTGAACACTACCACCGTAGTCTTGAACACTACCACCGTAGTCTTGAACACTACCACAGTAGTCTTGAACACTATCACAGTAGTCTTGAACACTACCACCGCAGTCTTGAACACTACCACCGTAGTCTTGAACACTACCACCGTAGTCTTGAACACTACCACCGTAGTCTTGAACACTACCACCGCAGTCTTGAACACTACCACCGAGTCTTGAACACTACCACCGTAGTCTTGAACACTACCACCGCAGTCTTGAACACTACCACCGCAGTCTTGAACACTACCACCACGCAGTCTTGAACACTACACCACCGTAGTCTTGAACACTACCACCGCAGTCTTGCACTACCACCATTGAACCTACCACCGTAGTCTTGAACACTACCACCGCAGTCTTGAACACTACCACCAGTCTTGAACACTACCGCAGTCTTGAACACTACCACCGCAGTCTTGAACACTACCACCGTAGTCTTGAACACTACCACCGTAGTCTTGAACACTACCACCGTAGTCTTGAACACTACCACCGTAGTCTTGAACACTACCACCGTAGTCTTGAACACTACCACCGTAGTCTTGAACACTACCACCGTAGTCTTGAACACTACCACCGTAGTCTTGAACACCGTAGTCGCACTACCGTAGTCTTGAACACTACCACCGTAGTCTTGAACACTACCACCGTAGTCTTGAACACTACCACCGTAGTCTTGAACACTACCACCGTAGTCTTGAACACTACCACGTAGTCTTGAACACTACCACCGTAGTCTTGAACACTACCACCGCAGTCTTGAACACTACCACCGTAGTCTTGAACACTACCACCGTAGTCTTGAACACTACCACCGTAGTCTTGAACACTACCACTGTAGTCTTGAACACTACCACCGCAGTCTTGAACACTACCACCGTAGTCTTGAACACTACCACCGTAGTCTTGAACACTACCACCGTAGTCTTGAACACTACCACCGTAGTCTTGAACACTACCACCGTAGTCTTGAACACTACCACTGTAGTCTTGTACACTACCACCGCAGTCTTGAACACTACCACCGTAGTCTTGAACACTACCACCGTAGTCTTGAACACTACCACCGTAGTCTTGAACACTACCACCGCAGTCTTGAACACTACCACCGTAGTCTTGAACACTACCACCGTAGTCTTGAACACTACCACGGTAGTCTTGTACACTACCACCGTAGTCTTGAACGTTACGGTGGACAGGATCAAATGTAAATCTTAATTTCTTGTACGCCTAAAAGAACACTATAGTGGAAAACTAAATGTAAATACGGCTCTTTTTATCCTTAAAAGAACGTTATGGTGTAAAGAATCAAATGTAAACATTGTTCTATTTATCCCTAAAAGAACCTGATTATAAGAATCAAATTTAAATATAGATTTGTATTCCTAAAAGAACGTGTGAATGGTAAGAATCGACTATAAATATAATTTATTTAATCCTAAAAGAACAAAGGTACGGTAAGAAGTCATACAGACGGCGACAAACACCACGTCCTCACCCGCAGCGGTACTAAAACGTTTTTTTTAATACACTTACCAGAACTGCTGAGTCACACAAGAGACAGTCATGGACCAAAAAGAGACGAGAGATCAGGAGGTGGTGATGTAAATAGCACAACCTTCTCAGTAAGATAATTTGGGAGGTGTAGGAGGATTATTAATAGATAAGACAGGTTTTTTTGGGGTGGTTTTCTCCCGGCAAATTGTTTCCACGATTAGTTTAATGTTGAGGAGTCACAGGTGCTGGGTCGTTAACACGAGCTATGACACGACCCCTGCAACCACAATTAGTTGAGTACACACACTCTTGCAGAGAATGGAGACTGATAAAGAGAGGGGTAGACAGAAGCAGATATTCCATTCCTTGCAGTGTAAGGAATACCCTGAGGTATGCCTCAGGGTATCCCTTACAGGGAGGGAGGTATCCGCTGAGAGAGGGATACCCTGAGGGATACCCTGAGGGATACCTAACAAGGCTTGCAAGTTGTTAAATTAGAAAGTTGGGCCGCACCTTGTGTACAGTACACTGATAAGTGTACCTCCACATCCTGAAGATTTGGAGGTATCAAGGACTTCAGGTACCTGTAAATCCATGAATCAAGAGCCCCACACCAGCATCAAGGCACCCCTTCGCCAATTCCCGTTACCGACTAACTGAATCTCAGAATCACTGAGAAATAAAGCTGAATCAACCATCCAAAGAAGTAATGACAGACTCAGTGCCAAGTAGATGGCACCAGCTCATCATCCACAGGTAGAACCATGCTGTCACCTCCCTTGGCACTCTGGCACTCCCTCCCCCAGACGTACCCTCCCCTCTCTTGGCACTGTCCTCTGGCACTCTTCATTAATACCCCAGGGATGCCTGGCAGTGCTCTCCTTTGCCCATAGTTATGTGAAGGCCACTGCTGAGGTTATTTTCAAAACCGTGTCTGACTGGTGGCCATTCTATCACCAGCAGTTGTAATAGTTGTAGTATTAATAGTAGCAGCAGCAGCAGCACATCCTATCTGCCTCCCCATTGACCTACCAGACCATTCTTTCATGGTAGTCATTTATTGTCCTGATCTCACGTGTGTGTGTGTGTGTGTGTGTGTGTGTGTGTGTGTGTGTGTGTGTGTGTGTGTGTGTGTGTGTGTGTGTGTGTGTGTGTGTGCATTAATCAGGGAAGAACATGAATCTACCAGGAAGGAAAATCAAGACGAGGGAGTACATGGGTAAAGATGAGAGAGGACTTTAAGCTCAACACCAAGGCTACCTGTTATCTAGATTAGGAACTTCCCTACATTATCTAGACGTTAGAGGCAAGAATAGTAAAGCAGTAGGCTCTCTCATCTCCCTCCAGTCACAGCCAGCGTGAACCTGGGGGTAAACTATACCATACTGAGAAACTGACATGGCGTTTACATTAAGACACTTATGTACACTTCAGGACATTTATTCTTTATTAAGATGTCTGCTGCATGCACAATAACCTCGTCTAACCCCACAGACGTCACTCCCCACAGACGTCACACTGTTGTGAGTGAAAGTTTGTCTAAGTTAAGACGTCAGAGGGTCAGGGACTACCCCCCAGGATACACATGCAACTTACAACTAAACTTATACGCCCAAGTTTATTTACATCGACCCTCTCTCCCTCTCTTCTAAATTTTATTACTCCTGTGTTCAAGAAAACTTCTGTCTCAAGGGCAGATAGATGCCAAGAAAATTCTAAATAAGTCTCTTTACACACACACATATATATATATATATATATATATATATAAATATATATTATATATATATATATATATATATATATATATATATATATATATATATATATATATATATATATATATATATATATATATATCAATGCCATTGTCTGAGTATATTCTTCTCCTACCACTACGCTTATCGTTATTCTTCTTTATCCCATTACAATAAACATACATACTCTCCATTAATGTTTTGAAGCGATTACGAATCATCTCCGGCTCCTCTGGTCAGGTTAGGTAAGGTTTGTCAGGAAACAGGACAAGTGTTTCCTGACGCGGGTCTTAATCGTATGATGACCCACAGCTGGAGCTTTTGGTCATCTGACCGAGGCCTTCCGTTGGCTTACCTCTCCACCCCCTTAAAAATTATGGTTATAATTATAATCAGTTTTTTTCTAGCCAGATGGGAACCCAGAATGCAACAGGTATTTACCCTCTGGATGGCCGCACTGAGATGCTGGAAGAGGGAGGAGGCAGGTCCAGGATCTCTAGTAACTGTCGAGGGGCCTAGAGGCCAGTTCACTGAGGAACCCTGTTGGTCACTTACCTCAGCCTTTGATGGTTTCCAATCCTACTGAGACAGCACTACCGAGGACCCAAGTTCCTTCCTGTTGAGCAGAACTCTTCTCTGTGACCACCATCATATCTCTTCTGAAAAATAGCATTGGCCAGCGTGCCTGCTGCAGTGTTCCACCATTCTTGTGTTCCTGTGATACCGACAACGTGTGGAAAACGACGCTATGTACAGTTCAGGACATATATTAGAGGCAAACTACCCCAAACGCTGCTTACCACCTGAATCCTGCCACTGTATATTCTAGTTTCTTAGTTATGTCCGTATTAGGACTGAAAAAGCCACTCGTGGCTAAACGTCGTTATCTCTTCTGGCCAGCACTGTTCCACATGGAAAATACACAAATACAGTATTACGCGAGCCTTTATTGACTACATTTCGCCCACACAGTGGACTTTATTAAGTCACAAACAGATCTACCTAGGTAAAGAGTACATGAATATATATAAGGTGGAGAGTCAGGTGGAGGATATGGGCGAAACGTAATCAATCGTATTATACTGCATTTGTGCTTATTTTTCCATCGTTTTAATATTATATACCATTTATCTGCAGTGTTGCATATACAGACATCAGCGTGAGTACAGCATCAGCGTGAGTACAGCATCAGCGTGAGTACAGCATCAGCGTGAGTACAGCATCAGCGTGAGTACAGCATCAGCGTGAGTACAGCATCAGCGTGAGTACAGCGGCATATCTCACACACCAATACTTTACCAGTCTGTCTTGATACCATTGTTGTTTAAGATGCAAGGAGAAGCCAGAGATGAAAGTTAAGACCCAGATGAGCCACACGGGGATTAAGAATTCCATTTTTTGAACTGTAAGAAGTGGTAGGGGAAAAATCCTTACATAGTTTCAAGAAGAGATATGACTGGGCCATGGTGGCTAGGAATTACTGAAGGGTGACTTTGATTAGGTTAGTGTTTACACCAAACGTTTACAATCCTGTGCTTTCCTATTGCCTCGTTCATCATGCTATTCATGACTACTCAGAGGCAACATAAGTCAGGAGACACCTGACCATGAACACTCAGAGGCAATACCAGTCAGGAGACACCTGACCATGAACACTCAGAGGCAACACCAGTCAGGAGACACCTGACCATGAACACTCAGAGGCAATACCAGTCAGGAGACACCTGACCATGAACACTCAGAGGCAATACCAGTCAGGAGACACCTGACCATGAACACTCAGAGGCAACACCAGTCAGGAGACACCTGACCATCCTGCGTTAAAAGTTTTCCCAGATCCCCGGAAAATCAAGTCACTTCTTTTTACCAGAAAGCTCCGGGGTGAAAGCAATACATGAGTTAGAGCTTAAGTTACTCTTGCCAGAACGTTCAGCTAAGAGCTTCGTCAAGTCACCTCACGATAAAGCCCTAGAGCCTAGTTCATGTACTAGGCTGACAGTACATGTACTCGATGTATACCTCAGTCAATGTTTGCACCTCAGTTATACCTCCTATCATTCTACGTCTTCCAAGAGTGTGTGACCAAGGTCCCAAGTCCCCAACATGTTCATTAAGAGGCACGTAAGTATCATTTTTTCCATATAATCTACATTGTCCCATAATTACTATATCATTTGCTTCAGACCTCTACAACAACAACTGTCATCAAAGATTTGTTAAGTTATATCATGAATTAAGGAAAGATCCTGGACTTCACCTTACGAAACAGACAAAACAAATGTGATAGTAATTATGGACAAGGTAGAGTATAGTGGAAAAATGATCATGTTATTAGAAGACCCCAAGCGCATACGCTGGCGTCCCTCCATGCAAATTCAAATGCAAATTCAAATCCGTCTTCAAAGACAATATTTCTTGAAACGAAATTCCCCCGACATTCATGGTGTTGAATGCCAAATCACTCACCCAGAATTGACGGCGTATCAAAGGCTGGTATCCCTTACACTGACCTCTTCTAAGAACTAATACAAGTCGTCAAGTTCAATAAAAGATCTTTTGGCGCAGTTTCAACAACAGGAGGAAAACTTGCATGAAAATCTTACGTATCTAGATGCGTATTTTTGGATCATTGTTTTATTTTGTTGTGGCTAGATGCGTATTTGTTTTTCGTGTTGTGTAGTGGCTAGATGTGTAATATTTTGGACTTATTTTTGGTGTTGTTTAGTAACTAGTACCAAACATGCTGAATGATTTATTTTAATGTATTTCGTTGAATGATCGTAATACTTATTGCGTGAGTCATGTCTTGAGATGTAAGAGTGTGTGTGTGTGTGTGAGGTAACTGTGGGTGTAGTCTTATGAGTAAGAAGAGTGTAGGTGTGTCGTGGGCGTGGGTGAGGGCGGGCGTGCTGGTGTATACGAGGTGTATGATAACAAGGTGTACGGTGGGGACAAGTTTCAGGTGCCTATATATGGGAACAATGAAGTGCTCAAAACTTGCACAGAATACAGAACACGGGCGGGACATTACACAATAATGAACGCAAAACGAGGACATTAATACAGAAGACAGTAACATAGAACTTTATGAAGCAGGTACACTGTTACACTATGTATAATAATAATGTCGAGTGACTTGTCACTTGCTCGACACAATAAGGCAATTGCAGTAAAGATCAATAAACTGACAGACCAGTCAAAAATAATTCAAAATAAGGGAATTAACGCCATTAACAGTAATATTAAAATCGCGTCTACTCACATATCTTTAATTGATGCCGTGTTCTCAACTCATATCTACGCAGATACCACAGCTGGAAAATATTCAGAGATTATTTAATAATAATAATAATAATAATCTTTATTTCTACAAGTACATGATATAACTTATACAGACCATAGCTGACATCATTGACATACTACTGTATAGAAAGCCCCTTGTTATGCAGAGCATTTCTGCCAAATTAGATTAATTTTGTCCCCAGGATGCGACCCACACCAGTCGGCTAACACCCAGGTACCTACTTACTGCTAGGTGAACATGGACAGCAGGTGTTTTAAGAAAACACGTCCTAATGTTTCCACCCGTACCGGGGATCGAACCACGGACTTCTATGTGTGTGAGCCGTGTAAATTCGACCCAGTGACAAAAGTAGGGGCGCCGTGGCCACAATAAGAGAACACTGTATCAACATCCGTGGTCAACGATTCTTCAACCTGCTACCAAAAGATACCACAAATATTACTAGACTAAATCTAGACAAGCCTTCAGGAGGAAACTGGATCAGTACAGACTGCCATGAGACAGACCAACCAGGCTGTGGGTCAGGCTGGTTGTTTAATGGGGTTTAAAGCCTATCTACTACACTACGGTCGTTAAAGCTATACTGGAACCTTTGCACCACCAAACAATAATACTTCAATCACTAAAATAATAATTAAAGTAGACTTTCAGCGTATATACGCTGACAGTATAAAAAACGATAAGATATACCGTATATCCTGTCAGGTCAGGTTGCCAAGGATGATAACTCTTAGTACCCACATGATCTGAGACAGGATGTTAACAACAATAATAATAATAATAATAATAATAATAATAATAATAATAATAATTGCAATAATAATAATAATTATAATAATAATAATAATAATATTCACGCAGTTCTACTGGCTGATTCAGTGTTGCGTTATGGTATTTCAGACCAATAAGGATCTCAACCTGTGTAACTTTACGTGTTATTTCCAGGTCAGAGATTACTGACCGCGCCTATAATTAAGGTTGGCTGGACCGGTAATGTACGTGTCAGCGTAGGACATGGGGGATTGGGGGAAACCATTTCCCTTCTTTAGGAAATGGGTGGGTATTCCCTTGTCTTGAAGGAGAATATATGTGTGTGTGCTCAGATTTGGTTGGTCTTTAAGCTGACAGATGTTATCTTATTTCAGCTTATTGACGGGTTTATAGCTGTTATCTTGCCTAAGCTTAGGTATAGGTTTAAAGCTGCTGTTTTAGCTTTTCAAAGCTCAGCTCTGTGGTATGCTACCACCCCCAGGATGTCACCCACAACAGTCGACTAGCACCCAAGGTACCTACTTACTGCTGGAACGGGGAAAAGAGGTGTAAGGAGATTAACACACAGGTACATACCTACTTACTGCTAGAACACACACACACACACACACAGGACACGCCAGAAGCTATGACTCGACCCCTGCAACCACAATTAGGTGAGTACACACACCTGTCCTTGACTGACCCAAGACCGGCAATAGATATCACAAAGTCATTGGAAAACGAGAGACAAGGACCCCTAACTGTACCCACCTCTGTGTGGGGGAGGGGGTCGAACTCCGGCTCCTGGGCCCCGTATCTTAACCATTAATAAGCCGCTGGGATGGGTGTGAGTAGTGCCGTGAGACGTCTCCTAAAGAAAGCCCTAAGGAAGTACCTAAGAACCCAAACGAAAAAAAAAAACAGACAATGTGGCTTTATTGGGTTATCCTGGTTTTTTTTAAGCCTCCGGGGTTATTAAACCGATGGAATTCTTGAGATGTCCCTTGTAGGTCCGTCTTAAATACAACCTACCCAGCATTCTCCACCTGACCCTCCACGACTCACGAAATCGTAATGACACGATTGCAAACAAACCATAGCTAGCCCACTGGCTTACACGACGGTCTGGAGTTTTGAGACTCTCTGGCAGCGGGTTCGAACCCCACCCAATGTATGGTTTGACCCTCCACCCTATACATATTTATATATACTCATGTACTCTTTACTCAGGTAGATCTGTTTGTGACTTGATAAAGCCCATTGTGTGAGCGAAATGTTGCCAATAAACAATCACATTCTCTGCCTTTGTGTCTATTTTTCCATCGTGTCTGTATTCTATACCTTTAATCTGCAGCAAATATTCTCTGCCCTCGTACCCGTCACCACGACCTGGGGGGCACCACATACCAGGTCTGTCACCAGACTAGAGCTGCCCACAACGGTAAGTTTGCTCTCCTGTTGACACTTTAACGGTAAGGGCAATGGTTGAGTGGGTGAAGAACCAGCTACTGAGTCATATGCCAGTTACATCAGTCTACCCTCCCTCTCTGCCATTATTTTTAGATAATATTGTTACACCACTTTGGGACAGCAAGTTATAGTAATAATAATAATAATAATAATAATAATAATAATAATAATAATAATAATAATAATAATAAAATCTTTATTTCTACAAGTACATGATAAAACTTATACAGACCATAGTTGACACCAATGACATACTGCTATATAGAAAGCCCTTTGTTATGCTGAGCATTTCGGCCAAATTAGGTCAGTTTTGTTCCCAGGATGCGACCCACACCAGTCCACTAACACCCAGGTACCTATTTTACTGCTAGGTGAACATGGACAGCAGGTGTCTTAAGGAAAAACGTCCTAATGTGTCCACCCCTACCGGGAATGAACCACGGACCTCAGAGTGTGAGCTGTCAATTCATCTAAGATATGGGAGCTACTGGGCCATTTCTTTGGATCAAATCTCATTACTCCCCATTACCCAGCAGGGTCCCCATAACTCTGTTAATGGGGAAGCGTAACTCCCCATTAGTTCAATACAAAGAAGAATAGTGAAGATCAGATGGAGTTTGAGGGACTGATTACCTCAAACTCCATCAGATCTTCACCATTCTTCTCTGTATTGGACTGATAAAGCTGAAAGATTGGTACAGGGCCCCAAAACTGGAAGTATTACCCCTGGGTAAGACCCCCATGAAGAGCTTAAACCACATTATTTAGGCGCTAGGTGCTAGGAGTGTTGTAGATGGTATGGCAGGATGATCAACTACTACACTAGGTATCTCGTAGATATAAGAACTTCCTGTGTTTTGCTTCATTATGTGATGTACCAACGTCCACTCTTATGCCCTAGCAATGATTATACTATCAAAATATTATTATTATTAGTAGTAGTAGTAAAAGCAGTAGTAGTAGTCGTAGTAGTAGTAGTAGTGGAGGTGGTAGTTGGTATCTCAGGAACGCGGAAGATACCGTGGTAAATCTTACAACCTTCTACACACAACCTTCAACCTACACCTCTCTTCCCCGTCTCTATCTTAATCACTCTTATCCCTGCAAGATTAACTCGTCTTTTCATCAGGATTAAACATAAGAAAAGTTAAACAGGCTGTGAGCTTAAAAAAAAGCCTGCCCGGAAATTGGGTCTTCATGCCTTCTAAATGGATAATATCTCTCTTAAGTAATTAAAATGTTTTTTAAGTGGATCTAACTCTTATTTTACAGCATTAGTGATGTTCTCTCCTGCCATTTGCAATATTTTTTTCCACCTCTCGTTAGGTCAGGTCAGATCAGGTCACGTTAGGTTAGGTTAGGTCAGGCCAGGTCAGGTCACGTTAGGTTAGGTTAGGTCGGGCCAGGTCACGCTAGGTTAGGTTAGGTCGGGCCAGGTCACGTTAGGTTATGTCAGGTAGGTCAGGTCACGTTAGGTTAGGTTAGGTCAGGCCAGGTCACGTTAGGTTAGGTCAGGCTAGGTCACGTTAGGTTAGGTTAGGTCAGGCCAGGTCACGTTAGGTCAGACCAGGTCACGTTAGGTTAGGTTAGGTTACGTCAGGCTAGGTCAGGTCACGTCACGTTAGGTTAGGTTAGGTCAGGCCTGGTCACGTTAGGTTAGGTCAGGTCAGGTCACGTTAGGTTAGGTTAGGTCAGGTCAGGTCACGTTAGGTTAGGTTAGGTCAGGTCACGTTAGGTTAGGTCAGGCCAGGTTTCGTTAGGTTGGGTTATGTTGGGTTAGGCCAGGTCGGGTTACGTTAGGTTAGGTTAGGTCAGGCCAGGTCACGTTAGGTTAGGTTAGATTAGGTCAGGCCAGGTCACGTTAGGTTAGATTAGGTCATGCCAGGTCACGTTAGGTTAGGTTAGATTAGGTCAGGCCAGGTCACGTTAGGTTAGATTAGGTCAGGCCAGGTCACGTTAGGTTAGGTTAGGTCAGACCAGGTCACGTTAGGTTAGGTTAGGTCAGGCCAGGTCACGTTAGGTTAGGCTAGGTCAGACCAGGTCAGGTCACGTTAGGTTAGGTTAGCTTACGTTAGATTGTTAGGTAAGGTCAGGTTAAGTGGCGTCAGGTTAGGATAGATTACCTTAGGTAAGGTTAGATAAGGTTACGTTACATTTAGCTACGCTAGGTTAAGTTAGCCTGGGTTCAGTTAGACTACATTACTTTAGAAAGAATATAAAGACGCAATATCGTGGCTAGCACCCTTCCCTTCACGCTTATGTGTGTCTAGTTAATAGTACAAATTGGACCGAAACGTCGTTATAAGCTTTAGTCTAGTATGTCTGGGTTGTTACATTACATTACGTTAGGTAATATTTAGCCTTAACGTCAAGGCAGGGAAACACCAGCAAGTTTGTAGCCAGTATTTGCTAAACGTAAACAAGAGTTACTGTGAAGCCGTCTGCTCTAGGAATGGCCGCTACAGCAACCATTATATGTGAAATGTTTGTCTATGGAGCGTCATATTATTTCCTGTCCTGAAGTGGAGGAGTTTCCCAGTCATGAGGGGAATACCAGGCTGGTTTCTGTGGCAGTCTCATCATGCAGGGTGCACGGACCATGCTCTGCAACTCGGCTTGCAATGTAAGAGTCCGGGAATGTACCGGTGTACTGGTGGTGGGTCTAAATATAGAAGGAATTTCTACTCATTCACCTGCCTCACTCTCCCATCACCTTGATGCCTTTGATGGGCTCTTGATCTAGAGATGATGCAGGGGAACAAATGCCCCGTGTTTGCAGTGACTTTAACTCTCGTAGCTGGAATAAATGTCCCCGGGTGCAGGATAAATGGCCTTTAAAAATCTGATTGCCTCCCATTTTCCCCAGACGCTGTATGGTTCATACGGTTTTAGCGTTCCAACTCCTTGATAAACAATATGTTGTAAAAAAAAAAGTAAACAAGAGACTTGGTACACAAAAGTCTACAAGACTTTGAGTTATTGAAGAATAATACTGTAAAATTGTCATGTGTAACCCAATGAATATTTTTGGCAGTTGGTCACCTGAAATCGCATAAATGAATTAGTGTCAACTCGATTTTAGGAAAGAAGTGTGGCGAAGTAGTGAGGGAGAGGAGGAGAGGTGTTTGCAGCAGAGGAAGGAGTGTGGGATACCCGAGGCTGTGATGCAACCCTTGACGTAAGACTGTGTGGCTGGGTAGCACACTGCTTCATCCCCACGTCTCCTGTTTTGATACTTCAGGCTGGGTAGCACACTGCTTCATCCCCACGTCTCCTGTTTTGATACTTCAGGCTGGGTAGCACACTGCTTCATCCCCACGTCTCCTGTTTTGATACTTCAGGCTGGGTAGCACACTGCTTCATCCCCACGTCTCCTGTTTTGATACTTCAGGCTGGGTAGCACACTGCTTCATCCTCACGTCTCCTGTTTTGATACTTCAGACTGGGTAGCACACTGCTTCATCCTCATGTCTCCTGTCTTGTTTCATCTCAGGAATTAAATGGTCATTCATTTTCGTGTCCTCCATTTTACATCTTTCTTAAATGAAACCAAAAAAAATTAGCTGCATAATCGAACCTTTAAAATCATAAACTCGGGTTTAACCTCAGAATGAAAAAAACGTGCATATGTTTGTTACGACATAGGTGCCCCCCCCCCCCCCCCCCCCCCCCCCCCCCCCCCCCCCCCCCCCCCCCCCCCCCCCCCCCCCCCCCCCCCCCCCCCCCCCCCCCCCCCCCCCCCCCCCCCCCCCCCCCCCCCCCCCCCCCCCCCCCCCCCCCCCCCCCCCCCCCCCCCCCCCCCCCCCCCCCCCCCCCCCCCCCCCCCCCCCCCCCCCCCCCCCCCCCCCCCCCCCCCCCCCCCCCCCCCCCCCCCCCCCCCCCCCCCCCCCCCCCCCCCCCCCCCCCCCCCCCCCCCCCCCCCCCCCCCCCCCCCCCCCCCCCCCCCCCCCCCCCCCCCCCCCCCCCCCCCCCCCCCCCCCCCCCCCCCCCCCCCCCCCCCCCCCCCCCCCCCCCCCCCCCCCCCCCCTACTCCACCACCACTACCACCACCAAAACCACCACCACTCCACCACCACACCACCCCCAACCACCACCACACCCACCACCACTCCACCACCCTACCACCACCCTCCACCACTCACCACCACCACTACCACCACCACTACCACCACCACCACAACCACCACTACAACCACCACCACTACCACCACTACAACCACCACCACCACCACTACAACCCCCACTACCACCATTACCACAACTACTACACCACCAGTCTACTGTTTACTCTCCTTACCCCCCACACATCTTGCTAATACACTCTTGGCCAGGTAGTTCTGTTTGTGACTTGAAAAAGCCCACTGTGTGGGCGAAACGTTGTCAATAAAGGATCACATTATACAGCATTTGTGTCTATTTTTCCATCACGTGGGTATTCTCCACCATTTATCTCCAGTTATCCGCTGTTTACCTTTTAACCGGGTTTACCTAACACAAGTCAGTTGGTACAGTCACGTTCACTACATAACCTGTACTGTCGAAGGGCTCTGTATCCAAGGAAATGGATCAAACCTGATTACCTTACCTTCCCCAGGTGCTGTTTGACATGCGGGTCTACAGCTTCCTCGTGAATGTATAATGCGGAGACAGACAGGTTGCACAGAAAGCTTTTAGTGGAACGACGTTTCGCTCTATGTAGAGCTTTTCCAGACTTTACGAAGCTTTACACGGTTAAGAAACGTCCCAGTTAATGCTTGCTTTGTGACCTGTAAGTTTACGCTCCCAAAATAATAATAATAATAATAATAATAATAATAATAATAATAATAATAATAATAATAATAATAACTGGGTATTTTGCAAGTGACAAGGAATACTCAACAATACTAGGAGTTAGAATAGCGTGGGTTGCAGCCCGGGGAGGTGGTGAGGATGGTAATGACTCAATTCATGGCTGTGTCGGGGGTAATTACCCAGTAAGTCAGACAGCTAGTGACTTCCTGAGAAGTGATCAGTGTGATAACACCAACGTTACACACACACAAGCTACCAGTGAAGAGGCGGGCCAGGAGCTATGACACCACCCCTGAAACCACAGTTAGGTGAGTACACACACACACACACCTAAAACAGCAGCAGCAGCAGTGACAGTAACAGCACCTTAAGTGTAACAATATATTTAACTATATCCACTTACGAAGTTATTTAATACCACCGCGGGAGTTTTAGTTCAGTGCTGCGCAGGTTCTGTGGAGGAGGAGGAGGTGGCGATACAGTGAGCTGCATCATACAGTCACGTACACTATATCGTGAACTCAGATAAAGTTGTAATAAACGACTGTCGGTGAATAAACAGAAGGATGAGCGGGAGGCTTGAACTGTGGTCTCGAGTTTGATAGGCCCCCTAGCTTCGTCTACACTTAGAGTTTGATAGGCCCCCAAGCTTCGTCTACACTTAGAGTTTGATAGGCCCCCAAGCTTCGTCTACACTTAGAGTTTGATAGGCCCCCAAGCTTCGTCTACACTTAGAGTTTGATAGGCCCCCAAGCTTCGTCTACACTTAGAGTTTGATAGGCCCCCAAGCTTCGTCTACACTTAGAGTTTGATAGGCCCCCAAGCTTCGTCTACACTTAGAGTTTGATAGGCCCCCTAGCTTCGACTACACTTAGAGTTTGATAGGCCCCCTAGCTTCGTCTACACTTAGAGTTTGATAGGCCCCCTAGCTTCGACTACACTTAGAGTTTGATAGGCCCCCTAGCTTCGTCTACACTTAGAGTTTGATAGGCCCCCTAGCTTCGTCTACACTTAGAGTTTGATAGGCCCCCTAGCTTCGACTACACTTAGAGTTTGATAGGCCCTAGCTTCGACTACACTTAGAGTTTGATAGGCCCCCAAGCTTCGACTACACTTAGAGTTTGATAGACCCCTAGTTTCGACTACACTTAGAGTTTGATAGGCCCCCTAGCTTCGACTACACTTAGAGTTTGATAGGCCCCCAGCTTCGTCTACACTTAGAGTTTGATAGGCCCCCAAGCTTCGCTACACTTAGAGTTTGATAGGCCCCAAGCTTCGACTACACTTAGAGTTTGATAGGCCTAGCTTCGACTACACTTAGAGTTTGATAGGCCCCTGCATTCGTCTACACTTAGAGTTTGATAGGCCCCTAGCTTCGACTACACTTAGAGTTTGATAGGCCCCCATGCTTCGACTACACTTAGAGTTTGATAGGCCCCCTAGCTTCGTCTACACTTAGAGTTTGATAGGCCCCCAAGCTTCGTCTACACTTAGAGTTTGATAGGCCCCCAAGCTTCGACTACACTTAGAGTTTGATAGACCCCTAGTTTCGACTACACTTAGAAGTCCAGTAGCCGAAGCGGTAAAGCGCTGGAGTGGGACCTGTCATTTTCGGGACCCTGGTTCAAGCCTCCCGACTGTCCTGTTTATTATTCACACTGTATCGTAATCCGTATGGTGTTGAATATAGCGTGTAGTCGTTTTGCGCGTCGGAGTATGACGTGAGATGACGCACTTGTTCTATTTTTCATCGGGAAGACAATAATGGTATTAGTAATAATAGCATTCTCTCTCTCTCTCTCTCTCTCTCTCTCTCTCTCTCTCTCTCTCTCTCTCTCTCTCTCTCTCTCTCTCTCTCTCTCTCTCATAGTGACCTGTAACACCTTACGACCCATGCAACCACAAATAAGTGAGTACACGAGAAGTAAAATAAAAATTATGGGAAATGTGTCTATCGACAAGTGCCTTTGACAATGGGTAAACCTTACTCATTTCCTCAATCCAATTGGTCAATCAGTCTGACCTTCAACACTCGTTAAAAGACAAATATAATATATATGTAAGTCACTTCCCGTTATTCAAATATATGAAATGGAGTTGCGATTGAAAAGGGCAGTGAGAAGAGTGAAGAAAGAGTGGTGGAGGGTGGGGGAAAAAAGACCTGTGGACGACAGAAGAAAATGAGGGCGATCTCTTAAGCTTGAGTGATCCCTAAAGAAAGAGGAATGCCTTAAGCTTGAGTGATCTCTAAAGAAAGAGGAATGCCTTAAGCTTGAGTGATCCCTAAAGAAAGAGGAATGCCTTAAGCTTGAGTGATCTCTAAAGAAAGAGGAATGCCTTAAGCTTGAGTGATCTCTAAAGAAAGAGGAATGCCTTAAGCTTGAGTGATCTCTAAAGAAAGAGGAATGCCTTAAGCTTGAGTGATCTCTAAAGAAAGAGGAATGCCTTAAGCTTGAGTGATCTCTTGATCTCATAAGTAAAAACTAAATTCACACTCCTTAGAACTCATACGGACGTGAACGTTCTCATCACAGCAGCAGCTGGAAAGTACTGGCTAGGATAAAACATGATTCACGTGAGGATCCTTCCTGTAAGGATACTCCGCATAAGGATCCTTCCTGTAAGGGTACTCCGCATAAGGATGCTTCCATGATGATGTTGTTCATGGGAATCCTTCCGTTGAGGATGCTTCCCATAAGGGCTGACATCCTGAGAGGAATGAATCTCATGTGTTTGATGATTCCCATAAGCAATATATCATATAAATCATCCGTTATTTTAAGAACCCATCACCTGCTTAGCAATATGATGGTAAGTAAGTTTATTTAGGCACAGGTACACATAAGTACAATTATCATACATAGTGTGTATTACCTAGGATAACCCAAATAAAAGGTCAGACAAAGTGACTTATTTCCATTGGGGTCTTGGTAAGGTAGTATTGAATGTATAGGGAAGCACTGGTCATGATTGTGACCAGATCTACCTGGAGTTGTTCATTACCTTTGTAACTTGTTCAGCTATCAGAACTTTGTTGCCCAGTCCCTGGACCCATTATGTACCTCTGTAATGTTGAGGTACAGTCCCTGGACCCATTATGTACTTCTGTAATCTTTTGACTACCGCCCACGGGATGGGTATGGGCTGCATAATGAAGATATTAAACAAACTAACCATAGGTGTCATAAAGCTTCTAAGGAAAGGGGTGGAATGAGGCTTGAAGCCGGAAAGAAGTGGGTGCTAAACACCAGCTCCTCGCACCAAGAACCCTCGTAGCATCAGGATGCAAACTGACGTAAGCCGTCCACGCCTCCGCTCATCCGGGCTCTGGCTATATAAGCCGCCACCTGTGAGCATTCTCTTCAGAGTTTCCTCAGCTTCGACGGGGATAGCATGCACGTTTAGTGTCCTACTCTCGCCCTCCTTCCCGTCTCTCCATCATTATATACCGCATTTGATATCCCATTGAGCTTCAGTAAGGAGAAAAACTATACTGCAGTGAACGAGTGCTTTTCAAATATTTTTTTTGGGTTAGTTGCGGCTACGAGTCTTCGATGGTGAAGAACATGGAGCAAGACGCCCAGCAGGAAGATAAGGGTGAGTACGCCATTGATTTTATTTATGGGGGTGAGCGGTAAATCTGTAAGGGAATGAGAGGTGGTGAGACCTTTGATCCAGTCGAAGAGAGGGAAGTTTGAGACGTTTGGATCGTAAGCTTCACACAGCTGGTAAGTGGCAGCTGGTGCTGGCACTGTCGACTGATGCTGACATTGTCGACAGGTACTGACACTGTCGATTCATGCTGACATTGTCGGCTGGTACTGATACTAAACTCATGCTGACATTGTCGGCAGATACTGACACTGTCGACTGATGCTGACATTGTCTGTTGGTACTGACACTGTCGACTGATGCTGACATTGTCGGTTGGTACTGACACTGTCGACTGATGCTGACATTGTCGACTGATGCTGACATTGTCGACTCATGCTGACATTGTCGGCTGATACTAACCCTGTAGACTCATGCTAGTGCGATGTTAGTAGCGAACTGGTGATGATAGTAGGATCATGTGGTGATAGTCTGTGATAGTGATAGTAAGTCTCTGGTAGTGATAGTAAGTTTCTTGTAGTTATAGTAAGTTTCTGGTAGTTATAGTAAGTCTCTGGTAGTGATAGTAAGTTTCTTGTAGTTATAGTAAGTTTCTGGTAGTTATAGTAAGTTTCTGGTAGTGATAGTAAGTTTCTGGTAGTTATAGTAAGTTTCTGGTAGTTATAGTAAGTTTCTGGTAGTTATAGTAAGTTTCTGGTAGTTATAGTAAGTTTCTGGTAGTTATAGTAAGTTTCTGGTAGTTATAGTAAGTTTCTGGTAGTTATAGTAAGTCTCTGGTAGTTATATTAAGTTTCTGGTAGTGATAGTAAGTCTCTGGTAGTTATAGTAAGTCTCTGGTAGTGATAGTAAGTCTCTGGTAGTGATAGTAAGTCTCTGGTAGTGATAGTAAGTCTCTGGTAGTTATAGTAAGTCTGGTAGTTATAGTAAGTCTGGTAGTGATAGTAAGTCTCTGGTAGTTATAGTAAGTCTGGTAGTTATAGTAAGTCTGGTAGTTATAGTAAGTCTGGTAGTGATAGTAAGTCTGGTAGTTATAGTAAGTCTGGTAGTGATAGTAAGTCTCTGGTAGTTATAATAAGTCTGGTAGTTATAGTAAGTCTGGTAGTTATAGTAAGTCTGGTAGTGATAGTAAGTCTCTGGTTATGATAGGGATTTGAAGTCAAGAAAAGTATACATGAAAACGAGCCAATATGATCTAGACTCTAGAAACATTTCTAATAGTGCATTTTTTCCTAGTTTTACCTTGCTCTTCTTATACCTCATATAAATTATGTGGTACATTTCTATTCACTGTACAATTTGTTGAATGTAAACAATTGTGAAGGTACAATGAGAAAAATTACTAAGGAAATCCCAGGTAAATAGTCCTAAGCTACTTTAGACCTAATTCTAGGGAAGACCCGAAGGAGCCTAGTGACAATAAACCAAATTTTTTACTAACACCAGAGGGTTAATAACCAAGGGTAATTCAATTATCGTGGGCTATTAACCCCACTGAATTATCAATGCGAATAAATTTTTGTTAGAATCAACCATGAAAGCTAAATTCGTATTTTCTAGAGAATGAAAGGTGTACAGATGGATAAAAGGGTTTGATGGGGGTTATTACGACGATTATCAAACCTTCAATCCCAGATTGAACTCGAATCAGTTGGAAAAGTTAAAATTAAGAAACTAAATAGTTAACCATTTTCGGAAATAGGGTTACAGTAGGTCTGTGGTACAAGATACAGGGCATGGTTATTGATGCAAATGTTGGAAATTTTCACGCATAGGCTGAGTAACAAAGGTCATAATTGGAAGTTGAAGACTCAGATGAGTCACAGAGATGTTAGGAAGTATTTTTTCAGTCATAGAGTTGTCAGGAAGTGGAATAGTCTGGAAAGTGAGGTGGTGGAGGCAGGATCCATACATAGCTTTAAGAAGACGTATGATAAAGCTCACGGAGCAGGGAGTGACCTACTAGCGACCAGTGAAGAGGCGGGGCCAGGAGCTATGAATCGACCCCTCCACAATTAGGTGAGTACATGTGAGAGGAGGCAGGAGGGACGTAGGGAAGGTAGGATGGCATACAGGACAGACAAGAGGGTAGGCAGTCAGACAGGAAAGAATGGGGACAGACCACAGCCTGAGGATATCCAGAGGTGTCGAGACGCACGTAAGAATTGGCCTTGAGTTCTGGAAATGTTATATTATGCCTCTCAAGTGTTTACCCTCCAAGTAAACATTTCTAAACATATCTACACGACGGAGGGTCAAGTGCAGTGATGGTGTGAATAATAGTGACTGTGAGATTGAACATGATGCTGAGTGAGAGGCGTAGTGGGGGAGATGGAATTTTAGGGAGTGGGGATGCGTAGAGTACCCTGTCCACACACTTCTAGCTTTAGCTAGCCCGACTGGTAACTAGTATAGCGTATTAAGCAGCAAACTGAACTTACAGGTTGCATACAGAACCCCTCAAGATTGTGGTGGAAGCAGTGTTTCCACCACAACTCCGTCTTAGCTTTTACTGTCTATTAATTTTTTCCACTTCCCGTCATTTAATACGTAGTCCCTGATTAACAGACGAGACCTTGAAGCTGTTTTTGTGTGTCCTTGTGTGTGTCTCTCTCCATTCGTCTCCACCAGTATCCATGTGTCTGCGTGTCTCTCTCAGTCTCTACCAGTGTCCATGTGTGTGCGTGTGTTCTCTCCCTTGGTATTCCCACCAGGTAACCTCCAGCACAAGCCTACTTACGTCCTTGGAGTTTCTCCTATCATTCCATTCTTAAGTGTTTTAGTTTTGCTTCCATTCTAATTAGATTCTTCCTGGTACATGCAGTTTACTTAGAGGTTCCTCTCGTAGATTTACCTTACCAAAGCATAACTTTGACTATCGTTGCGTCTACTAAGGAATGAGTGTATCAAGAAATAAGAGAGGCACCAGAGGACATTTGACCTTGATCCTGTGGGCTCTCTCAGCATCTGCATCTGAAGGAATGTAGGAGGGGAAGTTGCGTATCCTTCGGGGTACTCATCCCTCCCTGGAAGGGCGAAAAGGGTTCTTTCGGGATCTTTTCTCTCCTTACAGGTTGGGTTCTGTGTTGATTCTCACGGGAGTAACTTAAAGCAGCTTAATGATGTGGTTTTACGTGTTTTAGTAATGAAGATAAAGTTAGCGTGGTGAGGCATCGTTACTAAGAAATAGATATGGCTGTACCATTCATGTATACAGCCATACATACACGCAGTCCTGCGTATATACAGGCAAAGGAAGATATCTATACATGAACGGAAGAGGTGACAAGCGAGAGAGCAGCTGGCACCCCTCACCAGCTGGTCTGACACCCGCTGAGAGAGATGGATTACATAGTGTAGCTCCCATCACTGTATTTACCCAGCTGGCTTGAGTGGGTTGGGCTCCAGCTCTATGGCGTGCCTCTTTTCATCGGCTGGCGTGATCCAACTACCATGTTTACTTACGAATATGTGTGTATGTGGAATCATTCTATACTATATCACATCAGTATTCATTCAGAGTTGCACTCGGTGAAAAAGTCTTTTAACGTCACTGTAGCTTATATCTGTGACCGATTTGGCATTCTGCGCCGCAAGCCTGGCGTATTGCCAGGCTTCATTCTTGACTGCTTGGTCTACCATCCGAAACGTTTTGAATGTCGTCATATAGTCTCCTCTTGATATACGTTTCTTCAGAGACGTGAAAAGAATCATAGTGTTTTATTATATTCACTGGGGAAGTGGGAAAATTACAGGGGGTCATACAGAACTTGAAGAATGAGGAGCAATCAGGTTTGACTCAACTAAAGTGTGAACAGTTGAAAATCCTTGTAGTAAGAGCCCTTCTCCCACATCAAGGCACCCTGTTGAATTATTTTTCTCATATTCTAACCTTTCATCTCCAGTACCAGTCAGAAGGCCAACCTTTGAACTTTCTCTCGCTTCATTGTGCTTGCCTTGAGCTTTCTACATTAGTGCTGCTTGCTAATAGTAAATTTACGCGGGGAATACCGGTCTGAAAGCTTCCTTCTTCAAGCTCATGAAGGCTGTTCTTAGTTGACGGTGTTTTACCACTCAAACGGGGAAAATTTTCCCGACACTGTCCCTGGCCCCATGATTGTTCATGTCCCTGGCCACATGACTTGTTCATTTCCCTGGCCACATGACTTGTTCATGTCCCCGGCCACATGACTTGTTAATGTCCCCGGCCACATGACTTGTTAATGTCCCCGGCCACATGACTTGTTCATATCCCTGGCCACATGACTTGTTCATGTCCCTGGCCACATGACTTGTTCATGTCCCTGGCCACATGACTTGTTCATGTCCCTGGCCACATGAACATGTCAGTGAGATCGGTCATATGACCGACGCATACCGGCTTACCAATTTCACGTTACCAAGTCTGTGTTTATTAAATATTTCAGCTTCGTGAAATTCTCTGAAATTTTCGTGTTTTAGACACTTGTGGATTTTATACTAGGCACTCGTGAATTTCATTGACTTAGTATTCATCTCTACGTCTTTAAAAAAAACGACCATTGAACATTAATATACAACCAGTGTACAAAACACACACACCACTAAATATTATATAATGATTAAGCAATGAGTTTATGCATGTTGATTTTAAATCATTGGAGCTTCGACGTGCTGGTATTTAGGAATCATAGTACCTGCAGATGTTAAGATGGGTGTCTGAGTTGTGACTTTGATTCTGCAGGAGATTTTGAGTGTTTGTGTTGTGACTTTGATTCTGCAGGAGTTTCTGAATGTTTTGTGACTGATTTTGCAGGAGATTCTGCGTGTTTGTGACTTTGATTCTGCAGGAGATTCTGAGTGTAATATGACTTTATTTTCTCCTGCAGGTGGTGGACGTGTTGTGTTTGGAGTAGCTGGAGTGGTCCTGGCTGCCTCCTTTCTCTTCATGCGTGGTCCCGCCCATGACACCACGCCCATCCTCTCCACGCCCGCCCATCTTGGTGAGTACAGTGATTCATAGTTTCAAGTCTATCCACCACACTAGGCCCATTAAGGCTACATGCCACATATACACAAGAGGGATTAAAGTAAATTTTAAAAGATATGAACGTAGGGCAAGATATATACCCCTCATTGTATATACATTGTAGAATATATGCGTAGGGATAATGGTGTGCTATATTATAGATCATGACACCACCATGTAGATATTCCGTTAAAATATCGTCTTTTTTATATACGACAATTTAGTATTTATTAATAAATGTGTTAAAACAGTTTACTGTAATGTTTAGGAATAAATGAGTTCAACTTTTAAAATGTAAATTAAAAAAAAAAACGGGATGATTTTGTTGAACGATAGCTCTAGGCCTTTCGTGTTGCAAGCAACAGATCTTCAGGAGCTTGCAGTGTTGCAGAAATGAGTAGGAAGTCTAAGATAAATTCGTTCAAGGGAACGACTCTAGCTAGAGTCGTTCCCTTGAATGAATCTACCTGGACTTCGTTCTCATTTCTGCAACATTGCAAGCTGCTGAAGATGTGTTGCTTGCAACACGAAAGGCCTAGAGCTATTATTTAACTCCCCTCGTGGTTGTTTTGCATCTTGTATTACTTGTTCGCGATTATTACAATATGTTACTATGTATGATAATTTGTTTAACTTTATATATGTATACCTGTACTTAAATAAGCTTACTCTTCCCAATAGACTACGACCCCTGCTGTGCCTACCCCTGCCAGAACCAGGGTGTCTGCCTCACCCTACCAGCCAATAACTACACCTGCGACTGCACAGGCACTGACCACTATGGCATCCACTGTGAAATACGTAAGTCTTTAGTCTTCTCTGTAAGCTTTTAATCCTTCTATCGGCGAAAAAATAAATATTTATGCAAAAAGTAAATACTTTGCCAATTGTCAAAATACATTGGAAGCCACATGAGATTGCAACTCATGGCAAACGTAAATAATAGATGCTATTATTTGTGTTTGTATCATAAGATATTACAAGGACCCCAGTGGAAATAAGTCATTTTCTCTGAATTTTTGGGTTATCATGTGTTTACACTGTGTGTGGTGATTGTACTCGTGTGTACCTGTGCCTAGATAAACTTACTTAAAGCAAGATTAACGTTGGTACTTTCTGCCTGACAGCAACATGGAGAGCTTGGTTAAAGAAGACACTGAAGCCAGACCCAGAGACTGTGCACAACCTCATCACCTCAAACAGTCTCTTGTGGGGCATCATCAACAGGATCCCATTCATCCACAAGCAAATTATTACCTACGTATATATCTGTAAGTTATTCATCTCACTGCTTTCTCAATTCGTCTAAACAAAAAGAATGATGAAGTACTGCGATAGGCCTGCAGACCTATACTATGCAAGTCCTCAAACCCAATCATTCTCATATGTCTAGTTTGGTTCAGTAGGCCTATTGCAGTGCTTCTCTATTCTTGTGTTCTTAACTTAAAAGCTATGTCTTTATCTTTGCTTAAACTTGTATTTAGTTTACCAACTAGGCTTTAGCGAATTTATAGTAGAATATTCTTTAAAATGGCAACCTAGAGTGTGTGGTTAACTAGAATGTGTTTGCGACAGCTCGAGGTGACTTGGTTGACTCTCCACCTACCTTCGAGAGTGACCACAGCTACATCACCCTCAACGCCTACTTCAACGAGAGTTACTATGGCCGAGCACTGCCTCCAGTACCCACCCACTGCCCGACTCCTTTTGGCATCAAAGGTAAGAATCCTTAACTCCTTCCAGTGTTCAAACACGCAACACAGGCAGTATCCACAATTCTAAAGACATTAAAATAATGCTAGTGATCTCTCAAGAAATATTGTCCATAAATTGTGGCTCTATTATTTATTGTCCATGAAGTTTACAAACAATTTCCCTCCTGGATGTGAGACTCATGCCACAACAGCTTTTCAAATGTCTTCTTGTCTTCCTTTTGGAAGCCGGCAAGACGTAATATTTCTAACGCTTGGGTCATTCCTCAGGACCAAAAGAATACCCTGACGTGGATATGCTAATCAAGAAGGTGTTTATGAGGAGGGAGTTCATCCCTGAGCCCCACGACACCAACGTGCTCTTCCAGTACTATGCTCAACACTTCACTCACCAGTTTTTCAGAACAGATTACAAGAAGGGACCTCAGCTCACCAAAGGCAGCGGTGGTGTAAGTAGAATGATATTTACTTCTTTAATTACTTTGTTTATATACTTCTGAGTGCCAAATATACTTGAATGATAACTTGCAAGTCAAAGATTGTTGTAACTGCTGTATCTCGTGAAGGGATAAATCGATAAACCCGTGTGGGTCATTCACTAGCAAGGAGTCCTGGAGGCTTGATCCTTCATCCTCTAATTAAGGATGAAGGATAGAGATTGTTAGACCTTTCCTATATTTTTTTTTTTGGGGGGAAGCTGTCTCAGTCAGCCTATTTCCATTAACTATGATTTATTTTCACAGTATATTGTGAAATTATAAAGGAAATTGCATAATTTGATCTAAAAGTCACACCCTTCAGGAGAAGTGCTTTGATGATGGTTTAAGTCGCTTAATCCAAGGAATTGGAGCTACCCTTCCCGTCTTTGGATCAAACCTGATTACCCCTCCTTCCCCAAGCATTTTATGACCCACACGAGTATTGCTCTTCCTTGTGAATCTAATGATTTAAAATGCACATCTCTAGAGCAGACATGTTTTGGTCTTGACAGGTGGACGTGTCTAACATCTACGGTCTGACCGAGCAAGACCGTCAAGCTCTGAGGTCTCACGTTGACGGCAAACTGAGGACACAGGTTGGTACTGTTATGCATTGCATGAAACCGTAATGGAGAGGAAGACACAAATTGTGTCTTTTTCACCACCTGTCGATTTTCATCCATTTTTCTCCACGAAACCAAAATATTTATTCAAAGATTACTCACTGAACTTTCAAGATTGATCAAGAGTCACTGGACAACTGAGAAAGTATTTTTTTGTTAATCCTGACAAATAAATCTTTTATGCTTTTGTAGAAGTTAACTTGGACTGTCATTAATGGATTGTCTTATATGATGCAGGTGATCAATGGAGAGGAGTTCCCACCTTACCTGAGGGACGTACCTGGCATCACCATGGACTATCCTCCCCACGTGCCCATACCCGAGGAAGCCAAGTTCGCCCTTGGTCACCCATTCTATGCCTTACTCCCCGGACTCTTTGTAAGTAACACTCGACTACAGAACACAGACACAAGTGGCAAAACAAACTATTGTTCTGTGTAAAAGCTTCTTGTCAGCAATAAATAATTTCATACAGTAATGAATATCCATTAAAGTTAAGATACATGCAAATGGAAGCAGAACTGAGCAGGGTTTTTCACCTTGTTTTTTTTTTACTTTGCTTGCAGGCATATGCGACCATCTGGGTTCGTGAGCACAATCGTGTGTGTGATGAGCTGCTCAAACTTCACCCAGGCTGGGATGACGAGCGCGTCTACGAAACTGCTCGCCTTATCGTCATTGGTAAGCTTTTTCGTGCTTCATATATTTTGTTATAAATGTAAGTTCAGAGTGACGAGCCATGTAGGTAAAGTCCAATAAGATTGTTCTTTACTACTGGGTGGCAGCTCAAGGGGTCACTGACTTCTAGATATATATATATATATCCTACAGAGCTTCCCTAACAGGCATGAACAGGAGAAAGCCATTTAGACAAATATATAGCATACACGGCTTTTCTAGCTGATATAAGAAGGAAGAACCAATTCAGACAAATCTATAATGTACAGAGGAAAAATAATATAGACGGCTTAAGTAAATAAGAACCTGTGCTTGAAGCAGGCGAGGCAGGATCACAAGTACTAAAAGTAGTTAGGGAAGGTGAGGATTCGATCCAAATCTGGAAAGACGAGGGGAAAGTTAATGAACCATCAGAGGTAAAACATAAACTGGAAACACAACACAGTGCAGGAGCAGCTATAAGAATTGAAGGAAAAACCCATGTCGATGACAGGAAGCCCTTGGCTTATCTAGGTGCTGTAGCACAGCATTTGACCACTTCCAGGACGCCATCCACAGCATTCCACTAACACCTACGTACCTGTTCGCTGCTGCCCACGATTCAAACTCAGGATCTTTCAGTTGTGAGCTACTTGTGCTGATCACTATGGATAACCACATATAAATTTAGGAAGAGAGGTAACAAAATAATGTTGGAATCAACGGTAGGTAGAGAAAAAGTAACAGATTCAAATTATAGAAAAGGAGATCAGAAATACAACAGGAAGAACTTTTGTCAAACAACTAATGTTAGTGTGAATGGAAGCCAAGAGAGGTTAATGTATGTTGCAACCTCTGCAAACTTGAAATAAGAAAAATTAATTAAAAAAAGGGACATCACGAATTTAACTCTACTCCAGTTAGTATAATTGGGTAATGGTAAATGGCCCACATGGGTTTAGTTCTAATTGAAATAAGAGCCAGTGCCCCTCCCCCTCCATACACACACACGTGATTGTATGTTTCCCAGACACTGTTTAACCTCCTCCTCCTCCTCCTCCTCCTCCTCAGGCGAGGTTATCAAGATCACCATCGAGGACTATGTTCAGCATCTGAGTCAATACAACCTGAGATTGACCTTTGAACCTGAGCTCACCCACGGCACCCACTTCCAGTACCACAACCGCATCCATGCTGAGTTCAACCACCTGTACCACTGGCATCCACTCATCCCAGACACACTGCAGGTGGGTAATAGGTAGTGACAGGCTGTTTGGGTGAAGACAGCTATGTTATGACTAGATTCAAGCTACACTAAGTTTAAAGAAAAAGTATTGCATTAGTGTGTGTATATATTAGGCATATTTTTAGCATCACACATCAGAGACCAGTTATGTTTAAAATTCAAACATTAAACATAGTCTGAATTATAAAAGGAAGAATGGATGTAGACTTAAACCATGGTCCATGTATTTAACAAACCCAGCATTAACTACTGTTAAGTCATTCATAGTCATTCATTGGCTTATATTGGGTTTATAATCTAATCACATATCGTTTTGCCCCTACAGATAAATGGAACAGACTATGCCATCATGGATATGGCATACTCCACGGCCCCTGTGTTCAAGCATGGTCTTGATAACTTCATCCACTCCATGATCAACAGCAGAGCAGGAGCAGTAAGTGTCCCTCACTGTGCACTCACTTCACTACCACCAGTCATATCGTTGAATTTCACGAAGAACCAAACCAGTGTCAGGTGGAGGCTCAGTCCTCTACTTATAAATGCAACCAAATTAAATTCACTGCAATAAGTCATAGTGTTAACCATTGCAATTAGAGAATGTTTTATAAGTTGGCCCAGAAACATGTTATATCTTTTGTTATTAATAAATGTATTCTTTCTGCAGCTGACGACAAGGAATCACGCCCACGTGTTGTACCCAGTCCTGAAGAAGGTGATCGAGAACGGCCGACAGCTTCGGTTCCAAGGCATCAATGCTTACAGAAAGAGGTTCGAGATGAAACCTTTCACCAGCTTCCAAGAACTGACCGGAGACACCGAGCTGGCCGGTGTCCTGGAGGAGATGTACGGGGACATTGATGCTGTGGAATATTATATTGGTGAGTTGTCCAGTGTTGTGTCTGCACTCATATATATACACATACAAATGAACAGAAATATACATGTTTACTTAGTTTCTGTAGGATATATTTGATCTTGATAATATAACCAGAAGATTTTCTACTTTTCACTGACCATACATTCTCTGCTGCTAGAAACCAACCAGTATTAACTGTTCTCTTTATTTTCAGGTCTACTGGCAGAGCGCCCTGGTCCCTCCATCACCCCTCTGACCATGGTAAACATGGGAGGACCCTGGAGTGTGAAGGGACTCATGGCTAACCCCATTTGCTCTCCTAAGTACTGGAAGCCCTCCACCTTCGGCGGTGAAGAAGGCTTCAACATTATCAAGACAGCCTCCTTGGAAAAGCTCTTCTGCCTCAACATGAAGACTGGATGCAAACATATCAGTTTCACAGTTCCAACTGGCACACCTTAGCATATTTCGATTGATTAGGACTTTTATCAAATTGCATGAGTGGTTGATGATGTGAGTCATTCCAAAAGTGAACAGTTCCTCAAATTAAGGTTAAGGTGTGTGGCTGAGGGAGAAAGATGTGAATCTCGTGAATTAATTTATATTTTAGTAGTAAATCTTATACCTCATTCAAAGCTGATATTAGTTGCCAATATTTATTGAATGAATGACTTCTATGGACCAAAGGAGGCAAGTGTGAGTGGGACCTGCCTATCATGGGTCAGTAATCCTACTGCAGTGTTCCTGTATTCTTATGTTAATGTTCGCCCTTTTCTCGGGATGCTAGAGACAGTGTTTCTGTGGATCAGAATAAACTAGCCCCTGTCCCTATTTTGTAAGTGTTCTGTGTCACTGCACCACTTAGTCACACTTTTGTAAAGTGGACATATGTTTGTTATTTGTGTGCAAGTGTAATATAGTGAAAGCTAGCTTTTATAGTTATTTTTATATTGAATTGTTGCTAGTAAATTATAACTGATGCATGTGTGGGAACACCACAGTATAACTGATCATTAATGTTTCGTCCATATTTTGAGTTGAGGAAGTTTACATAGGAATATTTAAGAGGATCTGACTACATGCAATAAGAATACAATAATATTTAAAGAGGGAAGAAGCTTTGAACACTTAAGGGTCTCATAGTGCCCGATCTTAGGAAGGATAGGTTCACCTTAATCACTGGTATCAAGGGACCTTCCTTGAAACCCAGTCGGAATAATTTTCTAATTGAAATCAGAAGTCATAATTTCTAAAAATTGCAATGCTTGAAATCAGCGCCTCGCATAACGGGGGACAAAAATAAAAAGAGTCTCTTTACTTGATATCGGAAACTTTAAGTAACTGAAGAATCTTGTTGCAAAAAAATCTCTTGGTGTCCTAACTCCATTACAAAGAATCAGAATCCTACGTTCTCACTGGTCCATTTGTATGGCGTCTTGAACTATCAAGTCTGTGCCTGTGAGTACATGTTGAAGAGTAGTGAGTACATGTTGCAGAGTAGTGTGTGTACATATCGAAGAGTAGTGTGTGTACATGTCAAAGACTACGTTTTGAAACTATTTTTGTACATTTTATAAATAGTAATTTTTAAGAGTATGTACATAATTTGATCTCATACCATGTATAAAATTCTTTTTTTCATATTTAAATAAATTATATTATGGAAAAATTATTTTAATATCCAATAATGTGAAAACAAAGATGAGTCATCATACTGCCCGGCCTGCCCTGTTGGTTAATGGGGTTTCAAGCCTGTCGGCTACACGAGGGTCATTAAGGCTGTAGATGACCTGTTAACCACCAGTCAAGAATACTTTTAAATCCTTAAGTACTGATTAATGTAAACTCATGGTGTATATACACAGATATACACCTCAGTGATATCATATCACCTCAGTGTATATCAGAGATATATACCTCAGTGTATATACAGAGATACACCTCAGTGTATATACAAAGATATACACCTCAGTGTATATACAGAGATATACACCTCTCAGTGTGTGTATGATGCCACAGACTTGTTTTGGTTGTTACAGAGAATGAGATGAAACTAGCGCTTTAAAACATCGTTAGTGGATACGTTTCGCCCCTTAGTCACTCGAAACGTATCGAATATCAGTATAACAACGTGAAAAGTTAAACAACTGCAGCACTAATTTAGTAGAGGTAGTCGTAGCCCAGGTCTACCATCCTGTCGGTAGTGGCAGGAGGGTGGGGAGAGAGCCTTCTGCTTTTCCATCCATGACTCTTCCAACCAGATAATCCACAAATAGTTACCGGCAGATAGTCTCGGAGTGGTATGCGGTTGGGAGGTGGAGGAGGGTAAGCCAGCGGAAGGCCTCGGTCAGATGACCAAAAACTCCAGTTTCGGGTCAATACATAACTAAGACCGGCGTCAGGAAACACTTGTTCTGTTTCCTGACGTGGGAACAGGACAAGTTCAGTTTTTTAACCCCGAAGGGTTAGCCACCCAGGATAACCCAAGAAAGTCAGTGCGTCTTCGAGGGATTGTCTGTCTTATTTCCATTGTGGTCCTTCAATCTTGTCCCCCAGGATGCCACCCACACCAGTCCACTAACACCCAGGTACCTACTTACTTTCTAGGTGAACCGGACAACAGGTGTAAGGAAACACGCCCAATGTTTCAACCCGTGCCGGGATCGAACCACGCACACTGTGTGTGAGCCGAGAGCGTTGCCTACCAGGCCACGGGCCCTATATAGAGCTGGGAGTTGGAACCAGCTGATTTGAGACAACTGGGAGTTAAAAACAGCTGATCTGGGACAACAACTGTGAGTTGGAACCAGCTGATCTGGGACAACAACTGTGAACCAGCTGATCTGGGACAACAACTGGGAGCCAGCTGATCTAGGACAACAACTGGGAGTTGGAACCAGCTGATCTGGGACAACAACTGTGAACCAGCTGATCTGGGACAACAACTGGGAGCCAGCTGATCTAGGACAACAACTGGGAGTTGGAACCAGCTGATATGGGACAACAACTGTGAACCAGCTGATCTGGGACAACAACTGGGAGCCAGCTGATCTAGGACAACAACTGGGAGTTGGAACCAGCTGATCTGGGACAACAACTGGGAGCCAGCTGATCTAGGACAACAACTGGGAGTTGGAACCAGCTGATCTGAGACAACAAATGGGAGTTGGAACCAGCTGATCTAGGACAACAACTGGGAGTTGGAACCAGCTGATCTGGGACAACAACTGTGAACCAGCTGATCTGGGACAACAACTGGGAGCCAGCTGATCTGGGACAACAAGTGGGAGTTGGAACCAGCTGATCTAAGACAACAACTGGGAGTTAGAACCAGCTGATCTAGGACAACAACTGGGAGTTAGAACCAACTGATCTAGGACAACAACTGGGAGTTAGAACCAGCTGATCTAGGACAACAACTGGGAGTTAGAACCAGCTGATCTGGGACAACAACTGGGAGTTAGAACCAGCTGATCTGGGACAACAACTGGGAGCCAGCTGATCTGGGACAACAGCTGGAACCTTGTGAATTAAAATCAACCAAAGTAATATTGAGGAAGGCGTCCCCTGGGCTGTACCGGGAAGCCCTTATTCTGATTATTAACCCCTGAAGGTTAGTAACCCAGGATAACCCAATAGAGTTAATTAGTGTGGCTTATTTCCAATGGAGATTTAGGGCCGTCTCCCTCTCCCCCAGGATGCCACCCACTACAGTCTCAACTAAGTTCCAGGTATCTATTTACTGCTAGGTAACAGGGACAGCAGGTGTTAGGAGACTTCTGGGGTTCGTTCCTACGTTCTTTCTGTTGTTCATACGTTCGTCCTCTTTGTGGGGTTCGACCCTCAGTTCGTCCTCGTTGTGGGGTTCGATCCTCCGTTCGTCCTCGTTGTGGGGTTCGATCCTACGTTCTGGTGTGAGCTCCTAGTTCTTACCACTACTGTACTACGAGTCTAATAGAGTTCTGAGAGTGAGATTATGGATGCATAAGACATGAAAGGGGGAGTTAGAGGGGAAGGAGAGGTGGGGAAGAGGTGGGGGAAGAGGGGAGGAGAGGTGGGGAGAACAGATGGGGAGGACAGGTTGGGGAGGACAAGTGGGGAGGAGAGGTGGGGAGAACAGGTTGGAGAGGAAAAGTGGGGAGGAGAGGTGGGAGAACAGGTTTGGGAGAGCAGGTGGGGAGGAGAGGTGGGGAGAACAGGTTGGGGAGGACAAGTGGGGAGGAGAGGTGGGGAGAACAGGTTGGAGAGGAAAAGTGGGGAGGAGAGGTGGGGAGAACAGGTTGGGGAGAGCAGGTGGGGAGGAGAGGTGGGGAGAACAGGTTGGGAGAGCAGGTGGGGAGGAGAGGTGGGGAGAACAGGTTTGGGAGAGCAGGTGGGGAGAGAGGTGGGAAGAACAGGTTGGGAGAGCAGGTGGGGAGGAGAGGTGGGGGGAACAGGTTGGGAGAGCAGGTGGGAGGAGAGGTGGGGAGAACAGGTTGGGAGAGCAGGTGGGGAGAGAGGTGGGGAGAACAGGTTTGGGAGAGCAGGTGGGGAGGGAGGTGGGAGAACAGGTTTGGGAGAGCAGGTGGGGAGGAGAGGTGGGAAGAACAGGTTGGGGAGAGCAGGTGGGGAGGAGAGGTGGGGAGAACAGGTTGGGAGAGCAGTTGGGGAGGAGAGGTGGGGAGAACAGGTTTGGGAGAGCAGGTGGGGAGGAGAGGTGGGGAGAACAGGTTGGGGAGAGCAGGTGGGGAGGAGAGGTGGGGAGAACAGGTTGGGGAGAGCAGGTGGGGAGGAGAGGTGGGGAGAACAGGTTGGGGAGAGCAGGTGGGGAGGACAGATCGGGGTTGTTAAATATTAGGAAAATTATGGTCGGAATAACTTAACATATACTCACGTACATGTGGTTGCAGGGGTCGAGTCTCAGCTCCTGGTCCCCTGCCTCTCCGCTGGTCGCTGCTGGTTTCACTCGTGGCTGCGTAATCCCTGTCATACCTAGTCTTAAAGCAAAGTATGGATCCTGCCTCTACCATTTCACTCCCCAAGTTGTTCCACTTCCTGACTACTCTAAGACTAAAGAAATATTTCCTAGTGTCTCTGTGATGTATCCCTGTTTTTTACCTTCTTGTTGTGCCCTCGTGTACCTGTTTCCCACCTCTCGAATAGTTTGTCTCTCCTTATCAATTCATTTTGGTATTTTGCACGTCGTTATCATGTCTCCCCTCATTTCATAGCACATACCCCTTAGCTCCATAACTAGTCTTGTTGCAATCCTTCGTACATTTTCCCGTTTCTTGACATGCTTGACGAGGTGAGGGTTCACTACTGGTGCTGCGTACTCCAAGATGGGTCTGATATGTGTTATATATCGTATATATTATACTCTGAAGGATGGGTGGGATATGAGAGATAAGATTTTTTTCGGATTTTTAACCCCAGAGGGTAAGCCGTCCAGATAACCCAAGAAAGTCAGTGCGCCATTGAGAACTAACTTATTTTCCTTGTGATCCTTCAATCTTGTCACCCAGGATGCGACCCACACCAGTTCAATAACATCCAGGTACGCACTTGCTTGCTATGTGAACGGAACAACAGATGTAAGGAAACAGACAAAGTGTTTCCACCCTAGCTGAGGCGGGAGTGTTGTTGCCTGCCTACCAGGCCACGGGCCACTGAGATGTTGTGGTTCTGGAGGTGGGAATCAAGGTCCCCTGTGGAAATAAGTCACTTTCTCTAGCTTTCTTGTGGTTATTCTACGTAATGTACACATATGCTGCTATGTGTGATAATTTATGTAACTGTATTTGTGTATACCTGTACCTGGATGATCTTACTTATGAGAGAGAGAGAGAGAGAGAGAGAGAGAGAGAGAGAGAGAGGGAGAAGGGAAGGGCCGTGGATGATGTGAGGCTGGTAGTTCTTAGTCTCCCAGCATCTTCAAGGTCGTTTAAACACTCCCACAACCACTATCACCACTATCACCACTACCACCACTACTCCCACTACCACCACTACTCCCACTACCACCACCACCTGCTACAACTCCTAGTCAAGGCTAAGCAGCTTTTCAACTAGCTGTTTAAGAATCTACTAGACCTCAGACTGGGGCTTACCACAATGCATTTCAAGTTTCAACACGACCAGAGTTTCTTAAGGTGGGCGAAACGTAAAGTGTTAATTGACTGGTGTGGGTGGCATCCTGGGGGTGGTATAATACTTTAAATAAGAACTAGGGTTTAATATGAGCCGAGGTAGGATAACAGCTCTTAGCTGGAGCCAGCTGTGAGTGTACTTGAAGCCAGCTGTGAGTGTACTTGAAGCCAGCTGTGAGTGTACTTGAAGCCAGCTGTGAGTGTACACACACTTCAAGGTTGACATTTTTCCTCTCATATCAAAAGAGGAAAGTGTGACGTCAAGGAAAGAACAAAATACAAAGAACGTACACAGAGAGAGAAAATAAACAGAGGAGCTAGGACAAACTAAGCTAGGATAACACAGAGAGCAGAGAAGGAGCTAGGACAAACTAAGCTAGGATAACACAGAGAGCAGAGAAGGAGCTAGGACAAACTAAGCTAGGATAACACAGAGAGCAGAGAAGGAGCTAGGACAAACTACGCTAGGATAACACAGAGAGTAGAGGAGCTAGGACAAACTACGCTAGGATAACACAGAGAGTAGAGGAGCTAGGACAAACCACGCTAGGATAACACATAGAGCAGAGGAGCTAGGACAAACTACGCTAGGATAACACAGAGAGTAGAGGAGCTAGGACAAACTACGCTAGGATAACACAGAGAGTAGAGGAGCTAGGCCAAACTACGCTAAGATAACACAGAGAGCAGAGGAGGAGCTAGGACAAACTACGCTAGGATAACACAGAGAGCAGAGGAGGAGCTAGGATAAACTACGCTAGGATAACACAGAGAGTAGAGGAGCTAGGACAAACTACGCTAGGATAACACAGAGAGTAGAGGAGCTAGGACAAACTACGCTAGGATAACACAGAGAGTAGAGGAGCTAGGCCAAACTACGCTAAGATAACACATAGAGCAGAGGAGGAGCTAGGACAAACTACGCTAGGATAACACAGAGAGCAGAGGAGGAGCTAGGACAAACTACGCTAGGATAACACATAGAGCAGAGGAGCTAGGACAAACTACGCTAGGATAACACAGAGAGTAGAGGAGCTAGGACAAACTACGCTAGGATAACACAGAGAGTAGAGGAGCTAGGCCAAACTACGCTAAGATAACACATAGAGCAGAGGAGGAGCTAGGACAAACTACGCTAGGATAACACAGAGAGCAGAGGAGGAGCTAGGACAAACTACGCTAGGATAACACAGAGAGTAGAGGAGGTAGGACAAACCCCGCTAGGATAACGCAGAGAGTAGAGGAGCTAGGACAAACTACGCTAGGATAACACAGAGAGTAGAGGAGCTAGGACAAACCACGCTAGGACAACACAGAGAGTAGAGGAGTTAGGACAAACTACGCTAGGATAACACAGAGAGTAGAGGAGCTAGGACAAACCACGCTAGGATAACACAGAGAGTAGAGGAGCTAGGACAAACTACGCTAGGATAACACAGTATCCTAGTAGTCAGGAAGTGGAATAGTCTAGAGAAAGATATAGTGGAGGCAGGAACCATACATAGTTTTAAGACGAGGTATGATAAAGCTCATGGAGCAGAGAGAGCAGAGACCCAGTAGCGGACAGCGAAGAGGCGGGGCCAGGAGCTGAGTCTCGACCCCTGCAACCACAATTAGGTGAGTACAATTAGGTGAGTACAGAGAGTAGAGGAGTTAGGACAAACCACGCTAGGACAACACAGAGTAGAGGAGCTAGGACAAACCACGCTAGGATAACACAGAGAGTAGATAAGGAGCTAGGACAAACCACGCTATGACAACACAGAGAGTAGAGGAGCTAGGACAAACCACGCTATGACAACACAGAGAGTAGATAAGGAGCTAGGACAAACCACGCTATGACAACACAGAGAGTAGAGGAGCTAGGACAAACCACGCTAGGACAACACAGAGAGTAGATAAGGAGCTAGGACAAACCACGCTAGGATACCACAGAAACACGACACAGCTAAGAATGAAGATTTAGGACGACAATAAATCATTCTCGGTGTATCTCAACGCTACAGCTGTAGTCTAAAGTGCCGTGTATAGCTGGGAAGCCAACGATCATTACTCTACAAATATATTTTCTCACGGGTAATTTGAGAATGTCCAAGAGGATCGTTGGAGGAATTGCGTTTTTCTCCGCATCATTTATGGAGAATTTGACTTCGGAAATGTTTAGGTGATTATTAAAATGTTTTTTTTTTTGTAAGTGTTTGTTTGTAGCCTCAACGTCGAGGGAGACATTGATGTTTTTAAAGATTGTTTGGTGGTGGATGTTTGTAGATTTTATTGATGATTAAGGAATGTTTACATTCTTGTCCTTTCAGATTTTCCCGACAACGATCAGATATAACAGAATCCTAACACTACCGGTCTCGCTTCACACACAGAGTGTCCGTAGTTCGATCCCCGGCATGGAGATGTCCATGTTCTCCTTGCAAGTAAGTAGGTACCTGGGTGTTAGTCGACTGGTGTGGGTGGCATCCTGGGGGACAAGATTGAGGACTACAATGGAAATAAGACAGACAGTCCTCGATGACGCACTGACTTTCTTGGGTTATCCTGGGTGGCTAACCCTCCGGGGTTAAAAATCCCAACAAAATCATCAGCACTAACGTCCGCAAGTGCATTAATGTACAACTTGTAACAACACAGTCATAGTTGACATCAATGACATACTACTATATAGAAAGCCTCTTGTTATGCTGAGCATTTCCCTCAAATTAGGTCCTTGTCCCAGGATGCGACCCACACCAGTCCACTAACACCCAGGTACCCATTTTACTAATGTGTGAACATAGACAACAGGTGTAAGGAAACACGCCCAATGTTTCTACCCTGGCTGGGAATCGAACCCGGACTTTCACGTGAGAAGCCAGAGCTGTAGCCACCAGGCCACGGGCCACCGTATAGTCACTAAGTCTTCTTCACGGACTAACCTGACGATAAATGACTCTACACACACACAGTCACCTCCCTTTATAAGACCACATTGTACACTCTGCTTTGTAGAGGCGATTGAAAAAGTGTTTTGAAGCTGTGATTGATGAGTGGAGTGTCGTTCACAGTTCACAGTTCACAGTTGACGCTGTTCACAGTTCACAGTTCACAGTTGACGCTGTTCACAGTTCACAGTTCACAGTTGACGCTGTTCAGTTGATGATCAACTTTTTCAATCGCATTTTAGAAAAAGGTGACACTGTATACAAGAGCTTTATGACACACAGTAGCGGCCAGTGAAGAGGCAGGGCCAGGAGCTATGACTCGACCCCTGCAACCATAACTAGGCGAGTACAACTAGGTGAGTACACACACACACACACACACACACACACACACACACACACAGTAAGAGCTCCCATTTCTCCCCATTCCCCTCCCCATTTCTCCCCATTTCTCCCCATTCCCCTCCCCATTCCCCTCCCCATTTCTCCCCATTCCCCTCTCCATTTCTCCCCATTCCCCTCCCCATTTCTCCCATTCCCCTCTGTGAGAATGTTATCCATTCTTATTGTTGAAGATTGAGACACTTATGCAACATATGGGACTCTTTATTGAGGAAACGTTTCGCCACACAGTGACTTCATCAGTCCAATACAAAGCAGAGAGGTGTAAGGAGAGGAGGAGTTTGAGGTAATCAGTCCCTCGGCCTGGAATCGATGTGTTCAGTCCATCACTTTTGTATTGGACTGATGAAGCCACTTTGTGGCAAAACGTTTCCTTAACAGAGATTCCCATATGTTGTTGGTATTCATAATTACTTATCATACTCTCATTGCTGTATACCAGCCAGTGAGAACGTTGTATATTAAGTACCTGCCTTGTATGGGCCAGTAGGCCTTCTGCAGTGCTCCTCCAGTCGTGTGTTCTTATATACCACTGACGGGAACATATATACAAGGTTGGTAGGTAAGACACATAGGCAGCAGTTAGGTATCTTTTTTCCGAAACCCTTCGCCTACACAGTAGGCTTCTTCAGTCGAGTACAGAAAGTAGGCAGGATGTGAAGACGATGTTATCAGTCCATCATCCTTGAAGACGGAGATTTGAGGTGGTCAGTCCCTCAGCCTGGAGGAACTGACGTAGTCTGACACAATATATTGTTTCAGACTGTGGAACAGAACTCTTCTCCAGGCTGAGGGATTGACCCCCTCAAATCAAGGGTGATGGACTGATACATCGTCTTGACAACTCTACTGCTCCTGTCTGCTTTCTGTACTCGACTGAAGAAGTCTACTGTGTAGGCGTATGTGTCTTACCTACCAACCATATACATATCATGTTATTGATACACTAGGATATTGATACATCATGATGATACTGATACATCTTGATATTGATACATGATATTGATACATCATGATATTGATACACCATGATATTGATACATCATGATATTGATACATCATGATGATACTGATACATCTTGATATTGATACATGATATTGATACATCATGATATTGATACACCATGATATTGATACATCATGATATTGATACATCATGATATTGATACATCATGATATTGATACATCATGATATTGATACATGATACTGATACATCATGATATTGATACATCATGATATTGATACATGATACTGATACATCATGATATTGATACATCATAATATTGATACATCATGATATTGATACACCATGATAGTGATACATCATAATATTGATACATCATGATACTGATACACCATGATATTGATACATCATGATATTGATACATCATGATATTGATACATCATGATATTGATACATCATGATATTGATACATCATGATATTGATACATGATACTGATACATCATGATATTGATACATCATAATATTGATACATCATGATATTGATACATCATGATATTGATACATCATGATATTGATACACCATAATATTGATACATCATAATATTGATACATCATGATATTGATACATAATGATATTGATACATCATAATATTGATACACCATAATATTGATACATCATAATATTGATACATCATAATATTGATACATCATAATATTGATACACCATAATATTGATACATAATGATATTGATACATCATAATATTGATACATCATAATATTGATACACCATAATATTGATACATCATAATATTGATACATCATAATATTGATACATCATAATATTGATACATCATAATATTGATACATCATGATATTGATACATAATGATATTGATACATCATAATATTGATACACCATAATATTGATACATCATAATATTGATACATCATAATATTGATACATCATAATATTGATACACCATAATATTGATACATCATAATATTGATACATCATAATATTGATACACCATAATATTGATACATCATAATATTGATACATCATAATATTGATACATCATAATATTGATAAATCATAATATTGATACACCATAATATTGATACATAATGATATTGATACATCATAATATTGATACATCATAATATTGATACACCATAATATTGATACATAATATTGATACATCATAATATTGATACATCATAATATTGATACATCATAATATTGATACATCATGATATTGATACATAATGATATTGATACATCATAATATTGATACATCATAATATTGATACATAATGATATTGATACACCATAATATTGATACATCATAATATTGATACATCATAATATTGATGCATCATAATATTGATACACCATAATATTGATACATCATAATATTGATACATCATAATATTGATACATCATGATATTTATACATCATAATATTGATACATCATAATATTGATACATCATGATATTGATACATCATAATATTGATACATCATAATATTAATACACCATAATATTGATACATCATGATATTGATACATCATGATATTGATACATCATAATATTGATACATCATGATATTGATACATCATGATATTGATACATCATGATATTGATACATCATGATATTGATACATAATGATATTGATACATCATAATATTGATACACCATAATATTGATACATCATAATATTGATACATCATAATATTGATACATCATAATATTGATACATCATAATATTGATACATCATGATATTTATACATCATAATATTGATACATCATAATATTGATACATCATAATATTGATACATCATGATATTGATACATCATGATATTGATACATCATGATATTGATACATCATAATATTGATATATCATAATATTAATACACAATAATATTGATACATCATGATATTGATACATCATGATATTGATACATCATAATATTGATACATCATGATATTGATACATCATGATATTGATACATCATGATATTGATACATCATGATATTGATACATCATGATATTGATACATCATGATATTGATACATCATGATATTGATACATCATGATATTGATACATCATGATATTGATACATCATGATATTGATACATCATGATATTGATACATCATGATATTGATACATCAAGATATTGATACATCAAGATATTGATACATCAAGATATTGATACATCAAGATATTGATACACCTTGATACTGATACATCTTGATATTGATACATCATGATATTGATACATCAAGATATTGATACATCAAGATATTGATACATCAAGATATTGATACATCAAGATATTGATACACCTTGATACTGATACATCATGATATTGATACATCATGATATTGATACATCATGATATTGATACATCAAGATATTGATACATCAAGATATTGATACACCTTGATACTGATACATCTTGATATTGATGCATTTTATAAAGTCTTCAGTTTAATAGCCTTGATACTGGTAAACGTCTCTTGATCCAAAGAAACTGAGCTACCCCCCTCCCGCCCTTCACTCATTTTCCTCGGATCAAGTCTACTCTCACTCCCTCCTCCCATTTCCCAGCTACGGCCTCACCCCTACGCATTTAGCGCTTCCCCTTCTATATAATAACATGTAGATCCAATTCCCTGGATCAGAAACTCTTCACGTGTTAGACTGATACATTAAACACCTGTAATATTGATACATAAAAACACCTGTAATATTGATACATAAAAACACCTGTAATATTGATACATAACAACACCTGTAATATTGATACATTAAAACACCTGTAATAATGGTGCTAGCAGTTCACTACTGAAGGACCCGGGATCGACCCCGGGTCGAGTGGAAACTCGTAAGTGGGTACCCAGGTGAGATGGTGCTAGGCGCCACTATCATCTTCTTAGATGGTGCTAGGTGACACTATCATCTTCTTAGATGGTGCTAGGTGACACTATCATCTTCTTAGATGGTGCTAGGTGACACTATCATCTTCTTAGATGGTGCTAGGTGACACTATCATCTTCTTAGATGGTGCTAGGTGACACTATCATCTTCTTAGATGGTGCTAGGTGCCACTATCATCTTGTTAGATGGTGCTAGGTGACACTATCATCTTGTTAGATGGTGCTAGGCGCCAGTATCATCTTCTTAGATGGTGCTAGGTGACACTATCATCTTCTTAGATGGTGCTAGGTGACACTATCATCTTCTTACATGGTGCTAGGTGACACTATCATCTTCTTAGATGGTGCTAGGTGACACTATCATCTTCTTAGATGGTGCTAGGTGCCACTATCATCTTCTTAGATGGTGCTAGGTGACACTATCATCTTCTTAGGTGGTGCTAGGTGCCACTATCATCTTCTTAGATGGTGCTATGTGACACTATCATCTTGTTAGATGGTGCTAGGCGCCACTATCATCTTCGTAGATGGTGCTAGGTGACACTATCATCTTCTTAGATGGTGCTAGGTGCCACTATCATCTTCTTAGATGGTGCTAGGTGACACTATCATCTTCTTAGATGGTGCTAGGTGACACTATCATCTTCTTAGGTGGTGCTAAGTGCCACTATCATCTTCTTAGATGGTGCTAGGCGCCACTATCATCTTCTTAGATGGTGCTAGGTGACACTATCATCTTCTTAGATGGTGCTAGGTGACACTATCATCTTCTTAGGTGGTGCTAGGTGCCACTATCATCTTCTTAGATGGTGCTAGGTGCCACTATCATCTTAGCTAGTACAGGGCTAATTCAGGATACAGCAGGTGACAGTTGAGCGCGTTCTGGTCATTATGCTCCATTGAAAGCCTATCATAATGGAGTCAGAGGAGCAGGAAATGGTACAGGAGCCCTGGTCTACATTCTGAGTACTGCAGGAGCCCAGTAAGTGGTCCACTACCGTAGCACAAGCACCTTGCATCACCATTAAACCTGCGAAGGTCAAAGGTCAAGATTACTAACAGAGTGGGTTAGCAAGGGTAAACACACTTAAGCAAGCCACTTAATGATGCTTATTTTCCTCCCGAAGTGTTCTGCAGAACCAAATGTTGTCCATCTCTGTGCAAATATTGTCGTGTAGAAATAAATCTTTGACTGAAGACTTTCCCCTGCCCCCGGATGCGACCCGCTGCACTCAGCTAACACCCAGACGTGGTACATGACTGGCATACTATAACGACAAGATCAAGATTTAGACACATGTGCAACATCTGGGTATCTGCATTTATGAATTAAAGACTGTAGAACTATATACCAAAGACGAGGTAATCAGTCCCTCAGTCTTGGAGTTGGTGAAGAGCACCGTAGTCTTGAAGAGACTGAAGAGTCTTCAAGGCTACGGTGCTACCACTTAAGCCAAGAGATTATCGTGGACCCCATAGCCATCCTGTGGACGGTGATGCAGGGGCGTACGGATACACTAACGGCCTAAGAACTACTAATTCTGAGAAACAGCCTTTACAAGAACAATACCAGGAGCCACGTATGTAGAATCTGCAAAACTGTTGACATAAAATAATTCTAATCATTGTGAAAAGTTAAAACCCAAGGTCAAAATGAAGTTATCATGCAGAGTAACTTACCTCCTAAGGCAAAGCCCACCAAAGCTTTTCCTACAGGACACGCCTCTGTGTTTCCACTGAAGACTGTGAAAGAGAGTAGTGTAGTGGTTGTGAAGTTCGTCTTGGTCTGGCTGGAGTCCATCTTCAATATCAAGCCTGAGCTGTTAAAATCAATTCTGTTTACGCCACATTTACCCAGAGGTGAGCAGTAGATTTCAACAGAGGAGAGGATTTGCGTTGTGGATGCTAAGGGTGTCGTTATGGTTGTTAGTGGTGTTATTGCTGCAGTCGTGGATTTGTTTGTGGTTGCGGCTTGGGTTGCACCTCGAAACATGTTTCCTGACTTGGATGGGGATGGGGAAGTGGTCTTGTTTGTTGGCTGGGCTGTAGCCTGGGTCATGTTTGTTGACTGGGTTGTAGCTGGGGTCATATTTGTTGACTGGGTTGTAGCTGGGGTCATATTTGTTGACTGGGTTGTAGCTGGGGTCATGTTTGTTGACTGGGCAGCCTGGGTCACGTTTGTTGACTGGGTTGTAGCTGGGGTCATGTTTGTTGACTGGGTTCCAGCCTGGGTCACGTTTGTTGGCTGGGCTGTAGCTGGGTTCATATTTGTTGACAGGGATATAGCTGGGGTCGATTCTGTCGTCTGGGTTGTAGGTGCGGAGTTGAGAAGAATGTTGTTGGTAGTTCCTTCAGAAACTGTAAAGGCAAGAGAAGTGTTTACTGAAGGCTTGGACGAACTTCCTGGCGGTGAAGTAACAATGCTGGTCTCACTTTTAGGGGTATTAGCACTGCTGGTCTTGCTACTGGAAGGACTGATGCTAGCGGTGGTGCCACTGGCACTGGATTCCACTGCAAGAAACAACAAGCGTCTTTGAATTATCATTGACAACATAGACTGGAGAGGCGAAAGGATAAGAGCAGGGCAAAGGTAAACAGGTAGCAGGAGACACAGATAGGACAGAGTACACAGCTCACAACCGGCAGATCCGGCAAGACGTATGGGCAAATCCTATAAGACCTCCTAGCCATAGTCCTTACCAAATTTACGTATAATCTTAAAAATGCACAAGAAAATTAATATTTTATGTAACAAAAACTCAAACTATACCTCTAGCATAGCAGGTGTATCCCTTGGAGAGGTCAGGAGAGGTGATTGTATGGAGGAGGTCACAGGTGACCCCTGGCTCACCTGTCACAACTGTAGCCTGGGTCGTGATGGTTGTCTGGAAGCCTACACACTCATTTCCTGCACCATACACACCATCATTATCTCACTGATACTGTGAGTTATTAATGCGTGCCGTTATTATCACTGTTACTGTTGATACTGCTACTTCTTCAGTTACTTATACAACTACTTCCTCCACTGTGTCCACTACTGCTACGACTTCTACTGCTGCTACAGCAACATTGACACTACTGCAACAACTATTCATAATATAACTACTGTATGTACTGTTGTTTCCATAACTACGACTACTACTACTACGACTACGACTGCTACTACTACTATTACTAGTACGACTGCTACTACTACTACTATTACTAGTACGACTGCTACTACTACTATTACTAGTACGACTGCTACTACTACTATTACTAGTACGACTGCTACTACTACTACTATTACTAGTACGACTGCTACTACTACTATTACTAGTACGACTGCTACTACTACTACTATTACTAGTACGACTGCTACTAATACTACTATTACTAGTACGACTGCTACTACTACTACTATTACTAGTACGACTGCTACTACTACTACTATTACTAGTACGACTGCTACTACTATTACTAGTACGACTGCTACTACTACTATTACTAGTACGACTGCTACTACTACTATTACTAGTACGACTGCTACTACTACTACTATTACTAGTACGACTGCTACTACTACTATTACTAGTACGACTGCTACTACTACTATTACTAGTACGACTGCTACTACTACTACTATTACTAGTACGACTGCTACTACTACTATTACTAGTACGACTGCTACTACTACTACTATTACTAGTACGACTGCTACTACTACTACTATTACTAGTACGACTGCTACTACTACTACTATTACTAGTACGACTGCTACTACTACTACTATTACTAGTACGACTGCTACTACTACTATTACTAGTACGACTGCTACTACTACTACTACTACTATTACTAGTACGACTGCTACTACTACTACTATTACTAGTACGACTGCTACTACTACTATTACTAGTACGACTGCTACTACTACTACTATTACTAGTACGACTGCTACTACTACTATTACTAGTACGACTGCTACTACTACTACTATTACTAGTACGACTGCTACTACTACTACTATTACTAGTACGACTGCTACTACTACTACTATTACTAGTACGACTGCTACTACTACTACTATTACAAGTACGACTGCTACTACTATTACTAGTACGACTGCTACTACTACTATTACTAGTACGACTGCTACTACTACTACTATTACTAGTACGACTGCTACTACTACTACTATTACTAGTACGACTGCTACTACTACTACTATTACTAGTACGACTGCTACTACTACTACTATTACTAGTACGACTGCTACTACTACTACTATTACTAGTACGACTGCTACTACTACTATTACAGTGATACTCTAATTACTTCAGTTGCTATAAAACATAATAAAATATAATTATATTAATAAGATTACATTATTATTATTAGTTCTAAAAAATTTCATAGTTTCTTTATATATAATAAATTAATTAAGACAGCTGGCACTGTAGGTTAAGACAGCTGGCACTGTAGGTTAAGACAGCTGGCACCGTACGTTAATTAATAGAGGTGCAATAAGACAGGTAAATAAGACAGGTGGGAACTTGCTAGTACAACAGGTGAGGGCGCAGGTAACAGCTGTGGCAGTAATTAGGGACTGGTAAGGATCCCCACACTGCCCACCACCCACCACCTGAAACACCTGTACCCCACCACTAGCCATCATCACGCCCACGCACGCCCACACCACGCCTGCCAGCCACCTCATCTCTCTGTCAAGGAATATGAAGCTGTGAGAAGAGAATCATCTCAAAAATATTAATGTAGTAGAAAGATAACAACATATATATATATATATATATATATATATATATATATATATATATATATATATATATATATATATATATATATATATATATATATATATATTACTCACAGAAAATAGTTGATATTCACACGTGAATGACCAGGAGGCAACTGAGGACACGCCCATATATCTGCTTTTATTTATAGTAGTAGTGACGTCACTGTTAGGCTCCTCCCAGAGTCAAAAAAAAACATAAATAAGATTAATTTCGGACAATTTGTTTTGAGGATCAACTGAGTCGATATTTCAATTTTTTTTTAACCTCGTGGAATTTTACGCCAATTTATATATGTTTCTTGGGTGAGGTGTGTTTCTCCTGACCACTGCACCATTGACACCAGTGATGCAGTGGGTTTAAGGTGTTAAACCTTCTCAAAGTGACTCAAACCTGGATTAGCAGGTTCACAACCCACTAGATGAAAGCCTGGCCAGCTGTAGTCATCTGTGGCTGGGTCTGTGGAGTGTGGCCAGCTGTAGCCATCTGTGGCTGGGTCTGTGGAGTGTGGCCAGCTGTAGCCATCTGTGGCTGGGTCTGTGGAGTGTGGCCAGCTGTAGCCATCTGTGGCTGGGTCTGTGGAGTGTGGCCAGCTGTAGCCATCTGTGGCTGGGTCTGTGGAGTGTGGCCAGCTGTAGCCATCTGTGGCTGGGTCTGTGGAGTGTGGCCAGCTGTAGCCATCTGTGGCTTGGTCTGTGGAGTGTGGCCAGCTGTAGCCATCTGTGGCTGGGTCTGTGGAGTGTGGCCAGCTGTAGCCATCTGTGGCTGGGTCTGTGGAGTATGGCCTAAAATATTGCCTGCAGGAGGAACTGCCTCCTCCTTCAGGCAACATTCATGTTTCTGAAGAAGTACTCATCTATTTGTGGTTGCAGGGGGTCGAGTCACAGCTCCTGGCTGAGGGGTCTCTTACTGTTGTCTCCCCGGCGGAGAAGTTATCGCAACCTCCACACGGTACGTTGCAACCCCTGCTGTTCTGATAGTCCTGGTGACCTCTGTGATAGTGTTAATAGTGAGAACTGGTGTATTCGTGGTGACTATTTCGGAGAATAGTTGCGATGGTAGTGTGTTCAGTAGGAAGGAATAGTCGACTATCAATGTTGTGATGTACTCTGGGTGTTGTGTATGAGGGAGACTGTGTTTACTGGCAGTGTATAATGTGTACTGGCAGTGTATAATGTGTACTGGCAGTGTATAATGTGTACTGGCAGTGTATAATGTGTACTGGCAGTGTATAATGTGTACTGGCAGTGTATAACGTGTATTCTTTTTCTTCAGAGTTCTTAAGTAGACACTTGTGAGGTCACAGTGGGAAGCTGCACCAGGTCATCCTTGCTGGTTAGCATCCTCTAGGATTCAGGTCAATTTCTGGTCAGCATCCTGTAGGATGATGTTGAACCGTTATCCAGAAAGGATATATATATATATATATATATATATGCAATTCTTTATCTGAACGACGTTTCGCTTACTTCAGAGCGAAACGGGCAAATATGTGGTTGTTCTGTTATAACATTAGAATTCTGATGCCTATTGCCATTTGTGTCTATCAAAGTTGTTAGCTTTCCCAAGGTCTCTGACGGGAGGGGGTTTCGGGGGTCTGCGCCCCCCGGCCCGGTCCATGACCAGGCCTCGCGGTGGATCAGGGCCTGATCAACCAAGCTGTTACTGCTGGCCGCACGTAAACCAACGTAGGAACCACACCCTGGCTGGTCAGGTACTGACTTTAGGTGCCTGTCCAGCGCCCTCTTTAGTGTACACAAGAGACCATTTTTTAACGTTTTGCTTTGATAAATAAAACACACAAGCAGCACCTGGGTACCTTTATTTTGAAGACGTTTCGCCCGCCAATAACTTTATTAACTCAGTACAGGGATTATCTGAAGATGCTGAGACTGAAGACAGCAGATGTGGCAATCAGTCCCTCTGATATTGGTATTTGATCATTTTGCATATACATTATTTTTAAGGCTGGGCTATGGTATTGTATTAATTGCAATGGATGGTTTAGAAATATATATATTTGTCCAGCTGTTTCTCAAGAGCGACCGTCAGGCGCATTGTTGTATGGTGTTATTGTAAGTGGTAAGTGAGTGTAAGTGGTGCCAGTCAGTGGTAGTTAGTCTTAGGTGGCCCTTGGTGGGAGGGGGACGGTGTTGCCTGCTGGCATTATGTAACTGTCAACTGATCTTATCACTTTAACACACCCTTAACACACACACTCTTAACACACACACTCTTAACACACACACTCTTAACACACACTCTTAACACACACTCTTAACACACACACTCTTAACACACACACTCTTAACACACACACACTCTTAACACACACACTCTTAACACACACTCTTAACACACACACTCTTAACACACACACTCTTAACACACACACTCTTAACACACACACTCTTAACACACACACTCTTAACACACACACTCTTAACACACACACTCTTAACACACACTCTTAACACACACACTCTTAACACACACACTCTTAACACACACTCTTAACACACACACTCTTAACACACACACTCTTAACACACACACTCTTAACACACACACCTTAACACACACACTTAACACACACATTCCAACCTAACACACACACTCTTAACACACACACTCTTAACACACACACTCTTAACACACACACTCTTAACACACACTCTTAACACACACACTCTTAACACACACACTCTTAACACACACTCTTAACACACACTCTTAACACACACTCTTAACACACACACTCTTCCAACACACACACTCTTAACACACACTCTAACACACACTCTTAACACACACCTACTACACACACTCTAACACACACTCTTAACACACACTACTCTAACACACACACTCTTAACACACACACTCTTAACACACACACCTTAACAACACACTCTTAACACACACCTCTAACACACACACTCTTAACACAATCTAACACTCTTAACACACTAACACACTCTTAACACACACACTCTTAACACACACACTTCACACTTAACACACACCTCTTAACACACACACTCTTAACACACACTCTTTTTAACACACACCTTAACACACACACTCTTAACACACACATCTTAACACACACACTCTTAACACACACTCTTAACACACACACTCTTAACACACACTCTAACACACACATCTTAACACACACATCTAACACACACTCTTAACACACACACTCTTAACACACACACTCTACACACACATCTTAACACACACTCTAACACACACACTCTAACACACACACTCTAACACACACACTCTTAACACACACACTCTTAACACACACACTCTTAACACACACACTCTTAACACACACACTCTTAACACACACACTCTTAACACACACACTCTTAACACACACTCTTAACACACACACTCTAAACACACACTCTTAACACACACACTCTAACACACTTAACACACACACTCTAACACACACTACACACTCTTAACACACACCTCTAACACACACACTCTTAACACACACACTCTATAACACACACACTCTTAACACACACACTCTTAACACACACACTCTTAACACACACTCTAACATAACACACACACACACACACACACACTAAATTAACATAACACACTAACACCCCCTAACACGTTCTAACAACCATCTACTAACACACAGGCGAGGCCAGGAGCTGTGACTCGACCCCTGCAACCACAATTCCACAAATAGGTGAGTACACACAGAGGAGTAAGTCAAATATTTACTAGAAAAAAGGCAACGTTAACATAGGGCCCAGGAGCTATAATTCCCACTACCTGAAATATACTGTAACACTTAAAGTAAACCTACTAAGCAAGGAATAAAGATCACAGCTTGTTATCTACAAGATAACATCTGTTATCATTGATAAGCGCAATCATCAAGATACTGAATCATAGCTCTAGGCTGTTTCGGTTGCAATCAACACATCATCAGGAGCTTGCAATGTTGCAGATAGACTCCTTCAGGGAAACGACTCTCTCTCCAGATCTGCCGGGAATTTCTATTCTGCTTCTGCAACATTGCAAACTCCTGATGATGTGTTGATCGTAAAACGAAAGGCCTAGAGCTATCATTCAATTTACCCTGTAGTTATTTTGCACACACACACAAACACACACACACACACACACACATACACACATACACACACACACATACACACACACACACACACACACACACACACACACACACACACACATACACACATACACACACACACATACACACACACACACACACACACACACACACACATACACACATACACACACACATACACACACACACACACACACACACACACACACACACACACACACATTTCGGGGCCAGGAGCTATGACTCGACCCCTGCAACCACAAATAGGTGAGTACACACACACACACACACACACACACACACACACACACACACACACACACACACACACACACACACATATATATATATATATATATATATATATATATATATATATATATATATATATATATATATATATATATATATATATGAAATATTACAATATTATTAAAGCTAATTTTATTAATAAAACTATTATATTTACTTATGATTTACTTATGGAATAAATTTTAAAAGACATTTGAGATTTTTTCATTATTTTGGTAATATCTTAATTAGTGAATTTTTAAGGAATAGTACATTAAATATTAACAATAGCAATTAAGTAGTAGCAGCCTATTAAATAGTAATAGTAGCCTATTAAACAGTAGTAGTAGTGGTGCTGGTAGTAGTAGTAGTAGTGGAGGCAGTAGTAGTAGTAGTAGTCGTGGTGGTGGTAGTAATAGTAGTGGTGGTGGTAGTAGTAGTAGTAGTAGTGGTAGTAGTAGTAGTGGTAGTAGTAGTAGTAGTAGTAGTAGTAGTAGTGATATTATTGGATCAGTTTGAGTTAAGTATATATTTACAAGTGTTGATGAAAGTTGGTTCTGATAGATAGTTCATCTGTGGGGGTTTCCCTCACATAAGGGCGAAACGTGCTTAACCCGAGGAAATCCCTTTTAAAGAATCAGTAAATACTTCCTAAGAACATGGGATATTCTTCCAGGTCTTGCTACATCCCTCGGAGCTAAAGACTAGTCTTGAGGGCGTCGTACATTCATTGCAGATTATACCTTTCAAGGTATACAACTGAGTGTTCGGGTATATTCCTGAAGACAGGGATATCTCCTGAAGAGATTTGTTTGTGTTGGTCAAGGCTCCTGTCTCTGCTGTCACAGGATGGTCTTCAAGGCTTCTGTCTCTGCTGTCACAGGATGGTCTTCAAGGCTCCTGTCTCTGCTGCCACAGGATGGTCTTCAAGGATCCTGTCTCTGCTGTCACAGGATGGTCTTCAAGGCTCCTGTCTCTGCTGCCACAGGATGGTCTTCAAGGCTCCTGTCTCTGCTGCCACAGGATGGTCTTCAAGGCTCCTGTCTCTGCTGCCACAGGATGGTCTTCAAGGCTTCTGTATCTGCTGCCACAGGATGATCTTCAAGGCTCCTGTCTCTGCTGCCACAGGATGGTCTTCAAGGATCCTGCCTATAAGGGGAGGATTTTCCACAGAGATAGAGTTGCTCTATTGTCTCCACCTCTATTGTTTGAAGTTCGTTTACGGCCAGAATCTTTTTCATATAGGTTCAAAACCTCTTCTATATGACAATGGTCTTCGCTGCGGAGTTAGATTCTCTAGTCTACAAAAGAGAATCATAAACTTTCCTCTAGGCTTGTAGAGTTTTGCTTATGGAGTAAATTAGTTCTCTTAAAGAAGGCACAATACCGTGACTGGAACAATACACAAATAACCCGCACACAGGGAAGAGAAACTTGTGGCGACCGAAACGTAGCATTAAGTTTCGTTCTCCTGTGCGCGGGTTATTTGCGTAATTTCCGTAAGTTGAGATGTCTCATGTTCCCGAGGCTCCTCTAGATCCCAGCATCTCTACGGAGGTGAGATGCTCTATGGAGCCGGAACCTACACTTTATGTTCAGGGCAAGACGTGAAGTCAAGACTTTTCGCTCTAAGTCAAGGCCTTGTTTACATTCCTGGAAGACTCGTCTTAAGCCAAAACCTTCAGCGTTATTGGAATCTGTCGTATTCTTCCTGATCGTCGTTGGAGGGTGAGGATGAGGATGAGGTGCAGAACTGCGGTCTGCTGGCTTGAAGGATGAGAACCTTGTACTTCACCAGGATGGTCACCACCAGCGCCAGCACTACCAGCACCACCACCAGCGTCAGCACCACCGCCGACCCTGATGATCCGCCAACCTGAGGATATGGAAATGCTGTGAGATTATTCAGGGAACGGGTTGGGCTCGAACCCGTGGCAAGTGAGTCCACACACACACAGGCCAGTGCGTTAACCACTGGATCAGCTGGCTACAATAAGATTCATCCATGACTTGTTTACAACAGTGTTATTACGAGTTTCTGAGTCGTGATGCGAGACTGTTATTCCAATTGTTATTATCGTTATAACAATAATGATAATAATTACGAAGTTTGTATCTAATCTTAGAGATTTTCAAAAGTTTTTAATTTATAAAAATACTGAAGTGCTTAGAGAGCCTCAATAATGAGGTTATGTAGTAGGCGGCTTGGTCTAGGACCTGTCAGAGGCAATCGAATACAGGTAATGTGAGGTCGAGAGGCTTCTTACCTCAGTAGTGAACACACAGGGAAATACAGGGAAGGCAGAGAACAGGAGACTTCACAGGAGTAGAGTTTGGGAGAGAAGAAAGTCCGTTTATCACGAGGGAAGGCAGAGTCTATGAAATCTTAAGTGTAGCCAAGACGAGAGGTCGAATTACGAAGAGTATAAATTTCCGAGCCAAGGAAGTGAGGGTCACAAACGCATTTGTGACCCTCACATCCTTGAAATTGGAAATTTCCACTCTTCGTAATTCGTTCTCTCGTCTTGGCTACACTCTCACGTGCTAAACGGACTCTCTACTCCTCTGAAATCGACTGTTCACTGCCTTCCCTGTATTTCCAGTCTTTCTAATCTCAACAGCTCTCTCTCTCCCTTCCTTAACTTCTCGCCAAACTAACACCCTCAGGGTGAGAGGCATCTTACCTGCGTGATGCTGCGACTTGAGTGTCGAGCACACGCTGTCTCGCCACAGGCCGTGTTGGAGAAGAACACCGCCAGCGCCTCCTGCACTGCGTCAGCCTTGCCTCGACACTTCAGGTGGTTCTTCTCGGAGTCAGCGTTGCAGATTCCCACGGACAGCTGCAGTAGGCTGACGGAGAGGTCGTAATGTCAGTCTCATTCAATACACACTCTACAGTAACGAAAACTATATGTATTTCGGGGCCCTTGTGCGTCAGTGACAGCGAAAGGTATAGTGCAGAGTGCGGCATAGGTTTGCAATGTAGTATACGAATAACAGGCACGTTTTGGTCCGACTTGGACACAGTGTGACTAATCAGTAATCCAAGTGGGAGCGAAACGTCGTGGTAAGCTCCTCTCTTCTATGTGCTGGTTATTTGTGTATTCCAGTCAACGTATTGTGACTTTTTACTCTTTGCAATGCATTTAAATGTGTAAAAACGATGTGCAACACATGCAGCACCTGGGTGTAAGACACATGTGCAACACCTAGGTTTAGTGTGTCATTCATCAACCTGCGCCTTATTAATGAACTTGTCAACATCTATTAAGGTATAGACCAGGGATTCTCAACTGTTTCTCCATCATTAAAATTTATTGACCCCTTGCCATGTAATTTTTTACCCCCAAGGGGTAAATTCCCCCTGGTTGAGAATCACTGGTATAGACTTACTTGCACTCGTACTTGTCAAGTTTGGTAGTGAGGAGATCACTGATGTGGGTGATGTTGACTGTCTCCTCTACGCACTTTATAAACTTCTTGAAGTTCCAGCAATTGGAACTTTTAAGAAGGTCTGTGAGGCGGAGATGATATGAGGATGTAGTTACATCATATATAAATATATACATATATAAGACGTGTAGCCTTAATGACCCTCGTGTAATAAATATGATTTAAAACTCCCTTACAACTTGATAAATGACTACACTTAAACATGTTAGTTAAGCACTGTAACAGTAGCAATGAGCTGCTTACAACAATAATGAATTTACTTACAGTAATAACAAAAATAGTACGTATAATTGAAGTCAGGTGGCCATAGTTATAGTGATAATAGAGAGAGAACGTACTATTAAGGAGAGTCAGGTGGCCATAGTTACAGTGATACTAGAGAGAGAACGTACTATTAAGGAGAGTCAGGTCGCTGTCATCCTGACACAAGGCTCGCTGGACGGCTCTCAGTCCTGACAGCCACACGTCGAAAATTTCCCGGCCCTGCAGAGGCGAGCAATCAGAGTCGACGATATCTGATGTGCAGTTGAGAGCGTCATCCAGGCCCCTGAGAAAGTCAGAATTAGTGACGGGCTCTTGATCCAGTGAACTGGAGCTATTCTTTCCTCCCCTAGGATCAAATTTGATTAACTTCCAGCCAGCCAGGTAGATACTCACGTGCAGAAGTCCTGGGTACTTCTATATTTACAGATGCGGCCGACAGGGGACACCACATGACACAGAAGATTCTCATTAACATCGTCGAAGCAGTTGTCTGCCAGGGCAGGTTCACACTTGCCCTCGTTGACTACGTTATCGTCGTCATCTTCGTCGTCAAGAGAGAGTGAAGGGTCGTCACACCTCGCTGGCAGGTGAACTATAAGAGAGAGAGAGAACTCTTAACATCTGTGTGACGCAGGTTATTGTTGACACCTGTAAGACGCAGGTGATTGTTGACACACGTTTGACGCAGGTGCTTTTTGACACATGTGTGATTGTTGACACCTGTGTGACGCAGGTGACTGTTGACACATGTTTGACGCAGGTGCTTTTTGACACATGTGTGATTGTTGACACCTGTGTGACGCAGGTGATTCTTGACACCTGTGCAACGGATGGGCTTTTTTGACACATGTGTGACGCAGGTGCTTTTTTGACACCTGTGTAACGCAGATGCTTTTTTGACACATGTGTGACGCAGGTGCTTTTTTGACACCTGTGTAACGCAGATGCTTTTTTGACACCTGTGTGACGCAGGTGATTGTTGACACCTGTGCAACGGAGGTGTTTTTGACACCTGTGTGACGCAGGTGATTGTTGACACCTGTGTGACGCAGGTGATTGTTGACACCTGTGTGACGCAGGTGATTGTTGACACCTGTGTGACGCAGGTGATTGTTGACACCTGTGTGACGCAGGTGATTGTTGACACCTATGTGACGCAGTTGCTTTTTTGACACCTGTGTAACGCATGTGCTTTTTTGACACATGTGTGACGCAGGTGATTGTTGACACCTGTGTGACGCAGGTTATTGTTGACACCTGTGTGACGCAAGTGTTTTTTGACACATGTGTGACGCAGGTGCTTTTTGACAACCGTGACATGACTATTGACACCTGTGTGGGTGGAGGGAAGTGCCAGAAATTCTAATATATGACACATGAATGCCAACATATGACACATGAATGCCAAAATATGACCCAGGAATGCCAACATATGACACAGGAATGCCAACATATGACACAGGAATGCCAACATATGACACAGGAATGCCAACATATGACACAGGAATGCCAACATATGACACAGGATGCAGTAGCAGTTTGACATAGATAAATGTTAAATTCTAATCGTGGGTAAATAAAATAATCATAACTCTTATAAACTGAACAATATACATATCAGTTAAAGTGGGAAAGATTTAGTAGTTGTGGTCAGCAGTAATATAAAGCCAAGACGACAGTGCTTAAGTGTTCTCTCAGTAAAGCTAATAGAATTCTTGGCTTTATAACAATATAAAGAAAAGAAGTCCTCAGGTTATACTTCAAGTCTCTAAGTCGAAGATTAAGACACATGTGCAACAGTTGGGTATCTATATTGCTGAAACGTATCGCCTACACGGCAGGCTTCTTCAGTCAACTACAGAGGCAGTAGTAGTAGTGAAGATGCTTACTATGTAGGTGAAACGTTTCATCAATATAGATACCCAAGTTGTCGGTATTTTATACCACTTTCAACAACAAACAGCCTGGTTGATCAGACCCTGATCCACCACGAGGCCTGGTCTCAGACGGGGGCGTTAATCCCCGAAACCCTCTCCAGGTAAAGCCCACTGTGTGGGCGAAACGTTGTCAATAAAGGATCACATTATACTACTTATGTGTTTATTTTTCCATATTCCTTTGTATCAGAAATGTTTCTTGTGAGGATAGACTGAAGACCCTGAACCTGCACCTCTGGGAAGACGTAGAATTACTGGGGACTGAACCGAGGTGCAAAGAAGGGTACATAATACCTGCCCACCTTCACACTGCTATCATGACCTGTCCACCTTCACACTGCTACCATGACCTGCCCACCTTCACACTGCTACCATGACCTGCCCACCTTCACACTGCTACGATGACCTGCCCACCTTCACACTGCTACCATGACCTGCCCACCTCACACCACTACAATGACCTGCCCACCTCACACTGCACTACAATGACCCTGCCCACCTCACACACTACACATAACCTGCCCACCTCACACGCTACATGACCTGCCCACCTCACAACACTACAATAACCTGCCCACATCACACACTACAATGACCTGCCCACCTCACACCACTACAATACCTGCCCATCTCACAACACTACAATGACCTGCCCACCTCACACCACTACAATGACCTGCCCACCTCACAACACTACAATAACCTGCCCACCTCACACCACTACAATGACCTGCCCACCTCACAACACTACAATAACCTGCCCACCT
>WNWK01001030.1:100000-197500 GCA_009830355.1 Cherax destructor | reverse complement strand
TGGTGGTGGTAGTAGTGGTGGTAGTGGTTGTAGTGGTGGTGGTGGTAGTGGTAGTAGTGGTAGTGGTGGTGGTAGTAGTGGTAGTGGAGGTGGTAGTAGTGGTGGTGGTGGTGGTGGTGGTGGTAGTGGTGGTGGTGGTGGTAGTAGTGGTGGTAGTGGTTGTAGTGATGGTGGTAGAAGTTGTAGCTGGTCGATACTAGGTCCACTCTATCCCTGCTCCATGAGCTTTATCATACCTCTTCTTAAAGCTATGTATGGATCCTGCCTCCACTACAACACTCTCCAGACTGTTCCACTTTTTAACAACTGTATGACTGAAGAATCTGGACAGGCCTGCAGCCTAAATTACTGGGAACGCCTGGAAGTACTTGACTTGTACTCACTGGAGCACAGGCGAGAGAGATATATCATAATCTACACCTGGAAGATCCTGGAGGGACTGGTCCCTAACCTGCACACAGAAATCCCTCCCTACGAAAGCAAAATACTTGGCAGGCAATGCAACATACCCCCAGGGAAAAGTATGGGCGCCATTAGAACACTAAGCGAAAACAATAAGTGTCCGGGGCCCAAGACTGTTCATCAGCCTCCCACCAGCCATAAGGGGAATTACCAATAGACCCCTGGTTGTCTTCAAGAGGGAGCTGGACCGATACCTGAAGCCAGTGCCAGATCAGCCGGGTTATGGTTCGTACGTTGGACTACGTGCGGTCAGCACTAACAGCCTCGTTGATCAGGCCCTGAACCACCGGGAGGCCTGGTCGTGAACCGGACCGCGGGGGCGTTGATCCCCGAAATACCCTCCAGGTAGACTCATCCGATTGAATTCTCCGCATTAGTTTCACGTCGTCAGCAAACAGGGACACCTCTGAATCTATCCCTTCCGTCATGTCATTCACATATACCAGAAACAGCATCGGTCCTAGGACTGACCCTTCTGGAACCCCGCTCGTCACATTCGCCCACTCTGACACCTCGTCACGTACCATCACCCGTTGTTTCCTTCCTGTCAAGTATTCTCTGATTCATTGCTGTGTCTTTCCTGTTATACCTGCCTGCTCCTCTAGCTTTTGCACTGATCTCTTGTGTGGAACTGTGTCAAAAGCCTTCTTACAATCCAAGAAAATACAGTCTACCCACCCTTCTCTCTCTCCTGCTTTACTTCTATTAGCTTGTAAATCTCCAGTAAGTTTCTGATACATGATTTCCCCTCCCTAAAACCGTGCTGGTTATCGTTTATAAGCTCATTCCTTCCAAGGTGTTCCACCAGTCTTCTCCTTATAAACTTCTCCATGACCTTGCATACTATACATGTCAGTGACACTGGTCTGTAGTTTAATGCTACCTGTCTGTCTCCTTTCTTAAAGACTGGAACTACATTTCCTGTCTTCCATAGCTCAGGTAGTCGCCCTGTTTCGATGGATGTGTTGAAGATTGTTGTTAGTGGTACACATAGCGTCTCTGCTCCCTCTCTCAGGACCCATGGAGAGATGTTGTCTGGTCCCACCGCCTTTGATATATCTAGTTCACTTAGCAGCCTCTTCACCTCCTCCTGGGTTGTGTGTAGTGTGTCCAGCACTTGTTGGTGTACCCCACCATTCCGGTCTACTGTAGCCCAGGCTGTCTACTGAAAACACTTCCTTAAATCTCGTGTTTAGCTCTTCACATACATTTTTGTCGTCGTTTCTTGTGATCTCCCCTCCTTCCTTCCTCAGCCTAATTACCTGATCCTTGACTGTTGTTTTCTTCCTGATGTGGTTGTACAACAGCTCTGGGTCAGATCTGACTTTCGCTGCTATGTCATGCATATTCATTTCCGGCTCTTCGGCTAATCTCCTTACTCTCCTGGGTCCTTTCTCTTCTATACTTCTTCCATTCTCTAGCCCACTCAGTTTTGGCCTCTCTACGCCTTTGGGTGAACCAAAGGCTCGTTCTGGTCTTCCCATTGATTTTGTTGCCCTTGGGTACGAACCTCTCCTCCGCCTCTTTGTATTTTGTGGTCACGTATTCCATCATTTTATTCACTATTTTCACCAAAGTTCTGTTTCCCACTATACTGTGTATGTGTGTAGAGAGAGAGAGAGAGAGAGAGAGAGAGAGAGAGAGAGAGAGAGAGAGAGAGAGAGAGAGAGAGAGAGAGAGAGAGAGAGAGAGAGAGAGAGAGAGAGAGAGAGAGAGAGAGAGAGAGAGAGAGAGAGAGAGAGAGAGAGAGAGAGAGAGAGAGAGAAAGAGAGAGACTAAAACAATAACCTCAACAATAACACTGACATTATACAGACTATCATTATTATATTTATATTTATTTCCGCAAACATAATAAAAAATTATGACAAAAAAATAGTGAATAATGAATTAAGGAAATAAGACGCTGCATCAGATTAAGATAGAGTAATAAAGAAGAAGAAGAAGAAAGATGAAATGAAGATAGAAGAGAGGGAATAAAAATTCTGAGGATTTTGGTTCACAACACATTGAAGGAGTGTATGCTGACATATGCTCCTCTTATAGGCCTCATATATGCTCACATATGCTCTTCTTATAGGAATTATCTATGCTCAGATATGCTCCTCTTATAAGTTATCTATGTTCAACTATGCTGTTTAGATTTACATGTGTGTTTATGTACATTCTCCCCCACTCCCACTCTCTCTCTTTCACCCACACCTCCGCCCACCTGGGTTCCCGAGAACGGGTTCGTCACGTCTGGTTCGAGGATTCACTTCAAGCCGATGGTGATACAATTCTCCATTCACTTGGTTTACATTCCAAATTGATACGTTTTAACTACCAACTGGAGGGCCTTGTCCCCTCTCTTCTTCATGGCTTCATTACTGTTCTTGTTCCTCGAGGTCCACTGGTGTTCCTGGCTGAAGAACTCGTCTGTGGAGACGTGAACTGGAGGGGCAGGGTTCAATGCCTGCCAGGGGACTCAGGGAATGACGCAGGGTCAACAAAAGAAGTGGTTGATGTGGTCAGTGTAGGCGGGTGAGGGGAGTTGAAAAAGGTGGTCGCTGTTGTGATGGTGGTTGTAGTGTGATTGCCAACGAGGCTGCAAGGCTCCTCTGGTAAGCTGTGAGCAGTACCAAAGAGCTTTAGAGTTCTTGAAGTTCCTGGCTCCTGCACCGTGTCTCTTTCACTGACTGGTTTTACTCAGTTCTTGCCTCTGGTGTTGCAGTCGTGTCTGTAGTCTGTCTCTTGTACAGACTCAGAGGTCGTGGGGACAGCCAGTGAAGAGCTTTCAAAAACAGTTTACGTCAGAAGCAGCCATATAACAAGAATGTCGTCGAATAAGTGAAAGTAAGAGGTTGTAATATGTAATGATTTTACGATTTAGATTAGATTTTGCCACAGAAGTGGCTAGTTTTATTGTGCATCCCATATCCATCCTGTAAAGGGTAGCACAAGAGCATATGGATACACAAAAAAACCACAGGAACTAGGTTCTTTATCTTGAATGATTCGCCGGTACTGTCCCGGCCAGGGTCTTTTCCAGATGGTGACCCGGCGTACTCCGAATTAGGCCCCCAAAATAGTTAACAGGAGTACATCTGGATTTATATCTTCGCGACAGCTGATACCAAAGTGATTAATGTGATAAGATAGTGAGAGGAAGAGAGGGTGTGTGTGTTGGTGGTGGTGGGGATCAGTAGTGGTCGTGGTGGTAGTCACCAGTAGTGGTCGTGGTGGTCAAGTCATCAGTAGTGACCGTGGTGGCAGTCACCAGTAGTAGTCGTGGTGGTCCAGTCATCAGTAGTGATTGTGGTGGCAGTCACCAGTAGTGGTCGTGGTGGTAGAGTCACCAGTAGTGGTCGTGTTACCGTACGGACATCGATAACAGAGGTCGAGGAGGAAACACCGTCAACGGTGCTGGACAACAGACAACAGGTAGGCAAAATGGTTTGTGAAACGGCAGTTTCTGCTTCCCAAGAACGAAGCAGAGACTGTCTGGAGTTTAAATTTTACCTCCGAAGTGGCTAGTTTATTGTCCACCTCATTACCATCATGTGGATGGCAGCGCAAAAGCATATGGATGCTACAACAAAAGGCCTTCCCACATATCTGTTTCCCGTAATTCCCGCTAGGGGAGTTTCCACTTCCCTTGGCCTCTCGGCTCCCCTTCATTCGCTTCTGTCTGGACAGAACTCACGTCCAATAAACCTCGCTCTAGTCTACCTGCGTTGATGTATCCTGCACAACATCAACGCACCAGCTACTTTGTAAATGGTCCAAGTTGACGACGCCCCCGGGGCCTGGTCTGGGACCAGGCCCCGGGGGCGCTGCTACCGACTACCATAACAAATAAAACAAAACACTAAAAGTGTTTTTGTTAATAATTAAGATTATTATAAACATTAGTAAGAACTCTGACCTAAACACTTATGCCCTTCCTGGAGAACGGTAGCTAATAAGATCTGATCCGATTAAGGGGATGATAGCTCCAAGTCCCTCTACTGGGAGAGCCATCTACTGGGAAACCCAGAAAACAATTGGAATATATTCTTTGGTAGAGAGCAGAATATACCTGATAATACAAGGTATACGAGAAGTATACTTGAAGACCAGGTCCCTGATCTTCACGACAACATACTTGGGTGGGAGATATGGGAGGAAAGTAAAAATATAATCCAACATGCGTAGACCAAGACTCTTCAACATCCTACCAGCAGCTATCAGAAATATTGCCGGAACTAAGAGGAAAGTGAGCACTTATCTAAGTGGCGACGATTGTGCCTGTTTTTTATTATTATTATTATTATTATTATTATTATTATTATTATTATTATTATTATTATTATTATTATTATTTCTGTGATGATAATGATGATGGTGATGATGGTGATGATGGTGTGAATGATCCAGGATGGTGAGGAGGGTGGATTTATTATGAGTGACACTAGAGAAGTGACCGTGACAGTGGGAGAGAGGGAGAGACATCGGGGAGGGAGAGACATCGGGGAGGGAGAGACATCGGGGAGGGAGAGACATCGGGGAGGGAGAGACAACAGGGAGGGAGAGACGTCGGGGAGGGAGAGACATCGGGGAGGGAGAGACATCGGGGAGGGAGAGACATCGGGGAGGGAGAGACATCGGGGAGGGAGAGACATCGGGGAGGGAGAGACAACAGGGAGGGAGAGACAACAGGGAGGGAGAGACAACAGGGAGGGAGAGACAACAGGGAGGGAGAGACAACAGGGAGGGAGAGACAACAGGGAGGGAGAGACAACAGGGAGGGAGAGACACAGGGAGGGAGAGACAACAGGGAGGGAGAGACATCGGGAGGGAGAGACAACAGGGAGGGAGAGACACAGGGAGGAGAGACAACAGGGAGGGAGAGACATCAGGGAGGGAGAGACAACAGGGAGGGAGAGACACAGGGAGGGAGAGACAACAGGGAGGGAGAGACATCGGGGAGGGAGACAACAGGGAGGGAGAGACAACAGGGAGGGAGAGACAACAGGGAGGGAGAGACATCGGGGAGGGAGAGACAACAGGGAGGGAGAGACATCGGGGAGGGAGAGACAACAGGGAGGGAGAGACAACAGGGAGAGACATCGGGGAGGGAGAGACAACAGGGAGGGAGAGACAACAGGGAGGGAGGGAGACAGTGGTTCAGATCATGGTCATTCAACTCTAAATAACAGAGGTGCGGGAATTTCCTGTTGGAGAGAGAGAGAGAGAGAGAGAGAGAGAGAGAGAGAGAGAGAAACAGACAGACAGACAGAGACAGAGACAGAGAGACAGACAGAAAGAGAAAGACTCCATCACACAGACAAACCTGTGAAGTGTCGAGCAGACTGACAGACAAACACCAGCAGACTCAACATGCCACAACCTTAACAAAAGAACAGACGTGAACAAAAACAACAAACATGAACAAAAACATCCATGAACAAACACCTTGGATTATATGACTTTTGACTAATTTTCGTGAATGCAACAAGTGGAATACTTACGTTCGTGAGTTAGACAGGTGGTGGCAGAGGTGGCAGAGTGGTGGCAGTGGTGGCAGAGTGGTGGCAGAGGTGGCAGTGGTGGCAGAGTGGTGGCAGTGGTGGCAGAGGTGGCAGAGTGGTGGCAGTGGTGGCAGAGGTGGCAGAGTGGTAGCAGTGGTGGCAGAAGTGGCAGAGTGGTGGCAGTGGTGGTAGTGGTGGCAGAGGTGGCAGAGTTGACAGAGTGGTGGCAGAGGTGGCAGAGTGGTGGCAGAGGTGGCAGAGTGGTGGCAAAGGTGTCAGAAATGGCAGAGCGACTCCAGTAATTCGTCTCTCAACATCTAAATCAAAACACTCTTGCTTCAGCAGATAGTTATAAGTGAACTTTGAGCAGAACTCAACAGTAATGTCATGGTTACATTCTCTTCACCACAGTCACTACCTCACCCACTTGATATTCAACCCAACCCCCAACCCCTTCCATCAACCTCTATGTTCCCCATCAGTAAAATGGGTACCTGGGTGTTAGTCGACTGGTGTGGGTCGCATCCTGGGGACAAAATTCACCTAATTTGCGGGAAATGCTCAGCATAACAAGGGGCTTTCTATATAGTAGTATGTCATTGATGTCAGCTATGGTCTGTATAAGTTGTACCATGTACTGGTAGAAATAAAGATATTATTATTATTATTATTATTATTATTATTATTATTATTATTATTATTATTATTATTATTATTATTATTATTATTATAACCTCATGCGTGTGGATACCCACGCTCTGTTATCCCAAGCAAACTGGGATACACAGCTAGGGTGCCCTACGTAGTTATACCAAACGATTTCGTATATAATTTGAAGGTATAACTCTCCTTGTGGTAATTAGTGTGTGTGTAATGAGAGAGAGATAAAGATAGAGACAGAGAGAGAGAGAGATAAAGATAGATAGAGAGAGATATATAATTAAAAATCCATCTACTAGATGGAGGCAGCTGTCTGTCAGATAAGGATGAGAACTCTGGTATGAGAGACAGACAGGTTACCTCAGCAATCAGCCACTCCTGACAGCTCACCTCATTAGTTGACAATGTGTTTTAAATCGATTTGTACACAATTTTCTCGGGTTGTTGAACACCAAGTTGAACCAAGGCAGGTTAACTTATGTAAATATTTACTTTCTTGCAAGCAAAGGGAGTATTTTGTACTCGTGGGCGAAATGTGTTTTTTTTAGAGGATTCATAACTAAGAGGCGGAAGATAAAAATTTGAAAAAATAATTAATGTTATGATAGATAGCGTGGTAAGGGCATGATAGACACTATCTAAAGGAATATATTAGTTCACGATAACACACACCCTCTCCCTCACACACGCACACACACAAACACAAACACACACACACTCGAGGCCAGGAGCTGAGTCTCGACCCCTGCAACCACAATTAGGTGAGTACACACACGATAAGGCTCTTGGAAACGAGAGTGGACCTAGTAGCGACTAGCTAAAAGGTGGGGCCAGGAGCTGTGACTCGAATCCTGCAACCACAAACAGGTGAGTGAACACACACACACACACACACACACACATGGAGCGGGAAGAGTGACCTAGTAGCGGCCAGTGAAGAGGCGGGGCCAGGAGCTGTGACTCGACCCCTGCAACCACAACTGGGTGAGTACACACACACACACCCTGCGGGGTTCCACAGGGGTCAGTCCTAGGGCCGGTGCTGTTTCTGGTATATGTGAAAGATATGACGGAAGGGATAGACTCAGAATTGTCCCTGTTTGCAGACGATGTGAGGCTAATGAGGAGAATTTAAGTGGGTGAGGATCAGTCAGGACTACAAAAGGATCTGGATAGGCTGCAAGCTTGGTCCAGCAACTGCCTCCTGGAGTTTAACCCCACCAAGTGCAAAGTCATGAAGATTGGGGTAGGTCAAAGAAGACCGCAGACAGAGTACAGGCTAGGGGCCCAAAGATTGCAAACCTCACTCAAGGAAAAGGATCTTGGGGTGAGTTTAATACCGATAACATCTGAGGCGCACATCAACCAAATAACTGCTGCAGCATATGGACACCTGGCAAACATAAGAATAGCGTTTAGACACCTTAGTAAGGAATCGTTCAAGACACTGCACACAGTGTATATTAGGTCCTATATTGGAGTATGCAGCACCAGTTTGGAACCCACACCTCTTCAAACACGTCAAGAAATTAGAGAAAGTGCAAAGGTTTGCAACAAGACTAGTCCCGGAGCTAAGGGGTATGTCCTACGAGGAGGAAGATCGACCTGACGACACTGGAGGACAGGAGGGAAAGGGATAACATAACAACATATAAAATACTGAGAGGAATTAACAAGGTGGATAGGGACAGGATGTTTCAGAGATGTGGCACAGACCTTCCCGGATCTGCTACTCTATTTCTGCAACATTGCAAGCTCTTGATAATGTGTTGATTGCAACACGAAAGACCTAGAGCTATCACTCAGCTCCCCTTGTGGTTGTTTTGCATAGCAATATATGTGTAAATTACCTAGGACAGCCTCCTTGCGAGGAGGTGGGCGTGGATGCTCGCAAGGAGGTGGGCGTGGATGCTCGCAAGGAGGTGGGCGTGGATGCTCGCAAGGAGGTGGGCGTGGATGCTCGCAAGGAGGTGGGCGTGGATGCTCGCAAGGAGGTGGGCGTGGGTGCTCGCTACACCGCCCACGCCCACGGTCACAAAAACTACTTCATCATGTCCGCCTCTGAACTCGGGGACGCCACTTGAAAAAAAAATAGCCAAACAAAAAGTGTCGTCCATCAAACAAGACTGAAACAATGACGATATTTTTTTCAGAGACACACAGGAGTATGTGTACGGTGACCACAGTGACCAGTGTCCACAGTGACCACAGGGTGTCCACAGGGTGTCCACAGGATTCACAGGGATCACCAAATAATCACTGCACTTCCCTAGGGATTTCCAGGTGAAGGTGGTGCTGGGGTTTACCACAGTTGGACAGGTTTTGCTGTGTATTTCACGGTCAGGAAGAAGACCACACATCCGCAAGGCCATATATATATATATATATATATATATATATATATATATATATATATATTTATATATATATATATAGGCCTTTCATGTTGCAATCAACACATTATCAGGAGCTTGCAATGTTGCAGAAATAGAGTAGCAGATCCGGGAAGGTCTGTGCCACATCTCTGAAACATCCTGTCCCTATCCACCTTGTCAATGCATGCTGTATTTTGGGCACGCGCCCCAGCTCTGAAGAGCTGGATGAGATTTTTGCATTATAATCAATGACAAACATGTAACAATATGTACTAGACATGTATCTCTCACACCTCGTGTACTGTATATGTCATCTTTATATCAACAATGTATCTCTTAAATCTTTTGTACCATATTATGTAATAAAATATACCTATTGGTAAAAAAAAAGAATTAAAAGATGGGGTGGTAGGAGAAGTGGAATATTCAAATGGCTTCAGGAAGAAATCCAAATATTCTTCCTTGAAGCCTTTTTATCCACTTCTCCGAGGCTATGGGTCCCACAATTTGTACCAGAGGTGGACCCCATCCTATATATATATATATATATATATATATATACAGACACTAACTAGCGGGTGGCAGTTTCTCCTCTCTAGTTACTTAGTATCATCCATCACCCCTGAAAAAATTAGTGGGGTTCCTAGTAATGGTACGCTGGTACCCACTACAAAGGTGCCTTGTTGTCACCCAGGAGAGGTCTTGGGGAGGGAAGGGGCAGGTGCTGGATACCTTTGGAGAGGAAAGGGGGAGGTGTATATGTGCCTGCCTGGGCATGTTATATTTACAATTATGGAGGTTATTTCTCTCTCTCTCTCTCTCTCTCTCTCTCTCTCTCTCTCTCTCTCTCTCTCTCTCTCTCTCTCTCTCTCTCTCTCTCTCTCTCTCTCTCTCTGCTCGAGGTAAATGGTATAAATGGGTGGAAACATTAGGACGTGTTTCCTTAAGACACCTGATGTCCATGTTCACCTAACAGTAAAATAGGTACCTGGGTGTTAGTCGACTGGTGTGGGTCGCATCCTGGGGACAAAATTGACTTAAGTTGTGAGAAATGCTCTGCATAACAAGGGACTCTCTGTATAGCAGTATGTCATTGATGTCAGCTATGGTCTGTTTAAGTTGTACATGCACTCGTAGAAACAAAGATTATTATTATTATTAGAAATGATTAGAGTGGGTGTTGAGTGCCCCTTATCTCAGAGAGGTGGTGGTGAGGGTGGTGAGGAATAGTGGCAGCCTGGCACTGGAGGACGGGCTAGTAGGCATCATTGAAGACTCTGGGAGATCTTCACTTTAGTAGTGGTGGTAATACTGGCGTCAGTACACGCTGGTCGCAGCTGCGGCAGCCTCCCGCATCTGTGTCCTCTCCAAATTACTGTAAACGCGTACGGAGTGTCATCATCCAGTGTGACCTCCAGACCCTGCGGTGACCTGTGACCTCGCCACCGTGCTAGCATCTATCACGGCTGTCCTGTAAGCAGTAAGTAGGTACCCGAGGTGTTAGCATTGTTGTGGGTGGCATTCTGGGGAAGAGTTATCAGAAGGACCTGAAATAAAGTAAGCCAGATATGGTGACTTCTTGGGGTTATCTGGGTTACTAAAACTCTGGTTTTAGTTGAGGGTGGGTTGTCAACTTTCTAGAGCTTCGGGAAGCATAGCATTTTATATAGATGTGAGATAGACCTGCCTAGCATGGGCCAGTAGGCCTGCTGCAGTGTTCCTTGTATTATTTTGTAAACAAATAAACAAAACAAGCGAAACGAGCTTAAGTTTAGAAAAAACTGTCCCTCTATACTGAGCTTTTTCGAGTCACGATTCTAAAAAGCTCTACTTAAATCGAAACGTTGTTCCAATAACGCTCTACGTCGAGAGAAACGTTGTGTCAATGAAGACCTCTTGTACACTTGTTTCGCCCTCCAGCCAGAGAATGACTGTCTATGCCCACTGCAGGAAATCCACATAGGGATACCTGGATACCTGGATTCTTGGATACCTGGATTCCTGGATACCTGGAGGGACAAGAAACAGTGTAAAAACAGACTGTGCTGCTGAAGACGATCTCAGAAGAAGATCGAAATGTACATCCTCTTTCTGCACTGTTTCTGTCGTTGTTTTGGGTCACCTCGACTCATCCTCACCTGTCCACTAAACTCCGACGTTTCGTCAAAAACTTGAAGATGGTTTCTCGTTGTTAACGCGATGTTTCGCCACGTTATCACAATGACTGGTGTGATAATTTGTTGAATTTAATTAGCGAGATGACAGGACGTCGCTAAGGGTGTTCTCTTGTGGTTAACTCACAGGACTTTAGGTCTTGTTGTCAAGTCGCATCATTGAGTTGCGAGATAGGAATGTTAAGGAATATAATCAGGGGTTGTTGGATTACATGGTTTGTGTGTGTGTACTCACCTATTCGTGGTTGCAGGGGTCGATTCACAGCTCCTGGCCCCGCCTCTTCGCTGGTCGCTACTGGGTCCCCTCTCTCCCCCCTGCTCCATGAGCTTTATCCTACCTCTTCTTAAAGCTATGTATGGATCCTGCCTCCACTGCATCACTCTCCAGATTGTTATAATTGTTGATAACTCTAAGGCTGAAGAAATACTTCCTAACATCCCTGTGACTCATCTGAGTTTTCAACTTCCATTTGAGTCCCATCTCTGAAACATTCTGGCTCTGTCCACCTTGTCAGTTCCTGACCTCTAGTCTCGTCAGGTTGAGTTGGACAATCCCTTTAGCTCCGGGACTAGTCTTGTTGCAAACCTTTGCACTTTCTCTAATTTCTTGACGTGTTTGACCAGGTGTGTGTGTGTGTGTGTGTGTGTGTGTGTGTGTGTGTGTGTGTGTGTGTGTATGTGTTTACCACAACAAAAACAATATATCACTTTTCATTCGTCAAGACCACAAAGACCACCTCTTCATACACAGCTCAGCCCTCTCTGTCTACCTGCTGAAGGGTTCTTTATCCTAGAAACCGGGGTTGCTAGTCTCTTCCAGCAATCAAACCTGATCACCTACTACTCCCCAGGCTCTCCATCACCCCCACGGATTTAGCGTCTCTCCCCGCGAAGCATAATCCAGGTGTGTGGAAGACACCAGACTCGCCAGGCTTGTACACCACGGTTGGCCACTTCACCTTTTACCTGCCCAATATAAGGTTAGGTGGGACGTGGCTCAGCTGGTAGTGGCTAGAAGAGTGATACACGGATAGTTAGTGTGAGATATAACCCATAATCCGATAAGGCTTAGGATTGCTTGCCTCAGGAGTTGCTTGCTGTGTGTGTGTGTGTGTGTGTGTGTGTGTGTGTATTCACCTATTTGTGGTTGCAGGGGTCGAGACTCAGCTCCTGTGTGTGTGTGTGTGTAGTACTGTGTACTCACCTAGTTCTGGTTGCAGGGGTCGATTCACAGCTCCTGGCCTTGTGTGTGTGTGTCTGGCCATAGTTCCTTCTCTTTAGACAAATTAGATCAGGATAGGGCAGCAAAAGGCTCTCTCCCCACCCTCCTCACCTTCAATGAAAGTGGTGATTTAAGTCTGGAGTGTCTCTTCCACCCCATGTAATTTTATTTTCTCCAGGCTTTCTGGAAATTTAGATATATACGTCTATGTACTTTTTAGTGATAATTCTTCTAATATAACTGACTATTTCCTCCTCCCCCAAAAAATAATAATCCTGTAACAAGATATTTTATTTTTATCGTCCAGAAATGTAAACCAAATTAACAGAAGTCGTACCTGTTACTTCTTTCCTTTCTTTAAAAATAGAAGAAAAAAATATCCTAGTTTTCAGTTGCCTGGTTGTATGTTCCCTCCTGCCGAAGTGTTGCCTGTTACTCCTGCCGAAGTGTTGTCTGTTACTCCTGCCGAAGTGTTGCCTGGTACTCCTGCTGAAGTGTTGTCTGTTACTCCTGCCGAAGTGTTGTCTGTTAGTCTTACTAAAGAGTCGGTCCCTTGTTTAAGCTCCTGCTGGTGGATTATCTCCTCCTCCAGGTATTGTGACATTGCAAAAGCTTCTGTAGGTTTTACTAAACAAATTGGCTACACCAACACTGTGTTGCTATTCTGATTTACATGAGTTTGTTGGCACTTGAGTTAACTACGTTGACCTGTCTTAATCCATAGATAGATGGGGTCAGCTTCTAGTTCAAATCGTGGAGGAAGGGGCCATCGCCTTGGAGAAGTAGATAAAAGAGATTTCGAGGGGGAAACATTTAAATGTTTCCCTGAAGCAGAGCTGGATTAAGGCATGGTCTTTAGGGGCTGCAGCCCAAGGGCCTCCACCAGCTGGAGGGCCTCCAGAGATTAAGTGAAAAGTGTTCACAGTTACTATTGTAAGTTTATCATTATACTATGTTATTACATCACGTATATGATGAACTCTTGACTGTTGTGATTATTTTTTTTTTTAAATATCACTGGGGGCCTCACAGTACCTGTAGCCCAGGGGCCTCACAGTACCTGTAGCCCAGGGGCCTCACAGTACCTGTAGCCCAGGGGCCTCACAGTACCTGTAGCCCAGGGGCCACACAGTACCTGTAGATCAGGGGCCTCACAGTACCTGTAGCCTAGGGGCCTACAAAATCTTAATCCGGCTCTGCCCTGAATCCATTTGAATATTCCACTTCTCCTACCACCCATCTATTTTTAACAGCACATATAAATACATTTATTTTCTAGTATGATACACGAAGCTTAAATAATACATTGATGGTTAAGAACATGTGTTGATCAAGTACTGGTGATTTAAAATTCTTATTCCTTTAATACTAGAGATTCATGCGGTGAATGGCCCACACACGGGTTTAACACTTAATAGAATAGCCTTAAGTACTCTTATCTTGCTCCGCCAGGCACTCTGAATCTCAAGTAACTTTTGGAAACTATTCTTACATTGTAAAACACGTGAGTGATTCTCATGATGACGGTGTTAGCATGCAGTAGCCTGGTAGTCTTGCCCAGGCAGAAGTTGCGACAACAGTGGCATCCAGATGAGCGTAGAGTGCACCTAGAATTAATCTCGTATATATCCATCCATCAGTGCCTCTTCCTCGGCCCTGGACATCCAAGACTGGATGACATCCACCTCCATCCTATCTTCTTGTCAGCCTTGGGAAGACAGTGTTTTGAACAAGCAACAAACAGATTATCGGCAGTATTAGCCAAGAATAACCCCAGTCTCGGGACAAAAGTTCTGCCTTTGTCATCCACTGCAACAGAGGTCAGTACTGTGCCTGTTGCTCCAAGTGAACCATGTAGCATCTCGTACATGTATACACTCTCCTCTCTGTCGATTCTACATAGCTACGACAACGTACTACATATGTAAGCTTTATGGGACGATTGGAAACGTGAATTGGGAGTGTTTGCTGTATTTTCAGTGGCCTTTTACCGCAGTTTGTGTTGTGAGTTTAAGGTGTTCTGAGATCCCTCCTGGCTTGCTGACTCCTAATGTAAACACCGATCTCAAAGAACGCTGTGCTCCAGGGAGTAGAAAAAATATGATTCAGTGAAGAAGAAGAAGAAGAAGAAGAAGAAGAAGAAGAAGAAGAAGAAGAAGAAGAAGAAGAAGAAGAAGAAGAAGAAGAAGAAGAAGAAGAAGACAAATTAAGACTAAGTTGGAAGCTTGCACCCTCTACTATAGACAGGACAGTCTCCACTTGTGTTGAATGATGCAATGCTTCGTGGAGTGTTTAACATGTTGAAGAAATATTAGATTTAAGAGATTCTTGAGTTGAGGAGATATGTGCTTTTTGAGGTAAAGCAATAAACATTAGCAGACCTCTTGTTTATATAACACAGATGAGAACACCAGGTCAAAACATTGGGTATGACACACAATAACAATAGAGTGAGTGAGTGGACTGATGGTCAGAATGACAACACACACACACGCACACGCACACACACACATACATACACACACACACACACACAGACACGCACACATACACACACAGGGGAAAGTGGAACAATCTGGAGGGCGAAGTAGTAGAGACAGGATCCATACAAAGCTTTAAGAAGAGGTACGACAAGCTCATGGAGCAGGGAGAGAGTAGACCTATTAGCGACCAGCAAAGAGGCGGGGATAGGAGCTGTGAATCGACCCCTGCAACCACAAATAGGTGAGCACACACACACACACACACACACTTTTCTACTTCTTCAAGATCAGACTGACGCAGACCACTGGTCAAAATCCTCACAAGGTATTCCTGGAATAACTGTAATGGCGGAAGTTAACCTTGGCCAGCACCATAAAGCACGCCACTCACGCAACAAAAAAATAAACTCCATAAACCCTAAAGTTCGTATTCGGAGCAGTGAGCAGAAAGGGAATACCAGACCACGACTGAATGTTCTTCCTGGAACACACGTGACGGGGGAGTTCGGCTGTCTTTCCTCCTCCTTTCCCTTATCCTTCTTCTCCTCCTCCTCCTCCTCCTCCTCCTCCGTTAGTCAGCAAGTTCATTTAGGCACAGGTACACATAAGTACAATTATCATAGTGTAAATTACCTATGATAACCCCAAAAAGCCAGGCAAAGTGATTTATTTCCATTGGGGTCCTTGACTTCCATTGGGGTTACAGTGTTGAGTGCAATGGCGGGAGGGGGGTTGCCATTATTCAGTTATTTCCTGCGGTCCAGCACAACCTCGCTTCACTATTCAATATAGACACACACACACTATTATCAGTTCGAGTCCCGCCCTACCTGGGTGTCTGGTTATTGCCAAACACGCTCCCTATATCTACCAGTTCCTCCCAGGTGAAAGTGGGAAAATCCTGAGGGAGATCGATGAGTGGGCACCCACGACTTATGCTCCCGCATCCCCTGCAGTGTAACTGTACCAATCCCAAGGGGATACCTGGTGTTCCACACCCTCTGTATCAATCTCAAGGGGATACATGGTGTCCTACACCCTCTGTACGAATCTCAAGGGGATACATGGTGTCCCTCACCTCTGTACCAATCTCAAGGGGATACCTGGTGTTCCACACCCTCTGAACTAGTCTCAAGGGAATACTTGGTGTCCCACACCCCCTGTACCAATCTCAAGGGGATACCTGGTGTCCCACACCCTCTGTACCACTACCTTTTAAGAGGGGGAAGGCCAGGAGCTGAGGATCGACTCTTACAACAACAACTAGGTGAGTGCACAAACGTGCAATGCAAAAACAACTCTGACTTACGAAATCGTAATCACGCCTGTATAAACAAATGACAGCGGGTGGGACTCCCTTAGCAGGGAGGTAGCAGGGAGGTAGCAGGGAGGAAGTAGGGAGGAAGCAAGGAGGTAGCAGAGAGGAAGTAGGGAGGAAGCAGAGAGGAAGTAGGGAGGCAGCAGAGAGGAAGTAGGGAGGCAGCAAGGAGATAGCAGAGAGGTAGTAGGGAGGAAGCAGGGAGGCAGCAGAGAGGAAGTAGGGAGGCAGCAGAGAGGAAGCAGAGAGGTAGCAGAGAGGAAGTAGGGAAGAAGCAGGGAGGCAGCAGAGAGGAAGTAGGGAGGCAGCAGAGAGGAAGTAGGGAGGCAGCAGAGAGGTAGCAGAGAGGAAGTAGGGAGGCAGAAGAGAGGAAGCAGAGAGGTAGCAGAGAGGAAGTAGGGAAGAAGCAGGGAGGCAGCAGAGAGGAAGTAGGGAGGAAGCAGAGAGGAAGTAGGGAGGCAGCAGAGAGGAAGTAGGGAGGCAGCAGAGAGGAAGTAGGGAGGCAGCAGAGAGGAAGTAGGGAGGCAGCAGAGAGGAAGTAGGGAGGCAGCAGAGAGGAAGCAGGGAGGCAGCAGAGAGGTAGCAGAGAGGAAGTAGGGAGGAAGCAGGGAGGAAGCAGGGAGGTAGCAGAGAGGAAGCAGGGAGGTAGCAGAGAGGAAGCAGGGAGGAAGCAGGGAGGTAGCAGAGAGGAAGCAGGGAGGTAGCAGAGAGGAAGCAGGGAGGTAGCAGAGAGGAAGCAGGGAGGTAGCAGAGAGGAAGCAGGGAGGTAGCAGAGAGGAAGCAGGGAGGTAGCAGAGAGGAAGCAGGGAGGAAGTTCGTCACTGCAGCATCACTTGAGAGAAACTTAAATCCCTGGGTATGTTTTTTCCTACCCTGCAATCTGAGAGTTGAACTACAGCGCCTGGCCCTGACTGCCTGTCCCCGCTTCTTAAGTCACCGAGTGTTCACCTGGGCCATCCACACACACACTCAGTGTTCACCATAACACACTGAGGCCACCAGTGAACACTCGCTGAAGTGTTACCACAGTGTTACATCTCGGAGAAGTGTTACTAGAGTGTTGCGAAGCAGGTGATGAATGTTACATCGTAGGAACAACCTGTCTCAGAAAAGTTGCAACAAGAGTGTTGATGAGTCTATCATGGTATGTGTTGTGTGTAACTAACCATGCAAGGCCACAGCCTCACCAACTAGGCCGTGAAGATTGTGTGCAGAATGTACCAAATAGTGGAAGATTTTGTACAGATGTACAAAATCAGGTCACGATAAACATTGGTACAGCCATAGAGCGAAATGTTGTCCCAGTAACAAGATAGGTTAGGTAAGGTTGGTCATCTGACCGAGGCCTTCCACTGGCTTACCCCTCCACCCCTTTAAAAAATTATTGTTATGATTATAACTAACATTAACAAGAGCTGGCAAGCCAGCAGAAGTGTAACAAACTTTCAACTCAAAAAAAAAAAAAACAGGCCTCAAAACTCACTAGGCCTCAAAAAAAAAAAAAATGCTCATATAATGCTTCACTTTTCATAGATTTTCGTATTTTTAACGCTATTATTTAATTAGTCCACTAATTCATATATTATCTGTTCCAGGGCAATTTTGGTGGTCGTGTCGTCTACTAGCGACCATGGACGACCAATATGGTAAACACATATATAATTTTTTTTACTTGCAAAGTCCCTTAAGAATGATGCTAATAGGCTTCATTGATCATATACAGCCTATTCTTTTTTTTAGGTTATTTTAAAATATTTATAATTATGATTAGTCTTGTTTATCTTAACTGCTGTTGTTACTATTTTTATTTCCCGGTAGGAACTTGAGGCTGTGACACATACAAGGACATTTAGGACATGCTACTATAATGGGATGGAAACACACTGTTCACTGCTACTATAATGGGATGGAAACACACTGTTCACTGCTACTATAATGGGATGGAAACACACTGTTCACTGCTACTATAATTGGATGGAATCACTGTTCACTGCTACTATAATGGGATGGAAACACACTGTTCACTGCTACTATAATTGGATGGAATCACTGTTCACTGCTACTATAATGGGATGGAAACACACTGTTCACTGCTACTATAATTGGATGGAAACACTGTTCACTGCTACTATAATTGGATGGAAACACACTGTTCACTGCTACTATAATGGGATGGAAACACACTGTTCACTGCTACTATAATGGGATGGAAACACACTGTTCACTGCTACTATAATGGGATGGAAACACACTGTTCACTGCTACTATAATGGGATGGAAACACACTGTTCACTGCTACTATAATTGGATGGAAACACACTGTTCACTGCTACTATAATTGGATGGAAACACTGTTCACTGCTACTATAATGGGATGGAAGCACACTGTTCACTGCTACTATAATTGGATGGAAACACACTGTTCACTGCTACTATAATGGGATGGAAACACACTGTTCACTGCTACTATAATGGGATGGAAACACACTGTTCACTGCTACTATAATGGGATGGAAACACTGTTCACTGCTACTATAATGGGATGGAAACACACTGTTCACTGCTACTATAATGGGATGGAAACACTGTTTACTGCTACTATAATGGGATGGAAACACTGTTCACTGCTACTATAATGGGATGGAAACACTGTTCACTGCTACTATAATGGGATGGAAACACTGTTCACTGCTACTATAATGGGATGGAAACACTGTTCACTGCTACTATAATTGGATGGAAACACACTGTTTACTGCTACTATAATGGGATGGAAACACTGTTCACTGCTACAATAATTGGATGGAAACACTGTTCACTGCTACTATAATGGGATGGAAACACTGTTCACTGCTACTATAATTGGATGGAAACACACTGTTTACTGCTACTATAATGGGATGGAAACACTGTTCACTGCTACTATAATGGGATGGAAACACTGTTCACTGCTACTATAATGGGATGGAAACACTGTTCACTGCTACTATAATGGGATGGAAACACTGTTCACTGCTACTATAATGGGATGGAAACACTGTTCACTGCTACTATAATGGGATGGAAACACTGTTCACTGCTACTATAATGGGATGGAAACACTGTTCACTGCTACTATAATGGGATGGAAACACTGTTCACTGATACTATAATGGGATGGAAACACTGTTCACTGCTACTATAATGGGATGGAAACACTGTTCACTGCTACTATAATGGGATGGAAACACTGTTCACTGCTACTATAATGGGATGGAAACACTGTTCACTGCTACTATAATGGGATGGAAACACACTGTTTACTGCTACTATAATTGGATGGAAACACACTGTTTACTGCTACTATAATAGGATGGAAACACTGTTCACTGCTACTATAATGGGATGGAAACACTGTTCACTGCTACTATAATGGGATGGAAAAACTGTTCACTGCTACTATAATGGGATGGAAACACTGTTTACTGCTACTATAATGGGATGGAAACACTGTTCACTGCTACTATAATGGGATGGAAACACTGTTCACTGCTACTATAATGGGATGGAAACACTGTTCACTGCTACTATAATGGGATGGAAACACTGTTCACTGCTACTATAATTGGATGGAAACACACTGTTTACTGCTACTATAATGGGATGGAAACACTGTTCACTGCTACAATAATTGGATGGAAACACTGTTCACTGCTACTATAATGGGATGGAAACACTGTTCACTGCTACTATAATTGGATGGAAACACACTGTTTACTGCTACTATAATGGGATGGAAACACTGTTCACTGCTACTATAATGGGATGGAAACACTGTTCACTGCTACTATAATGGGATGGAAACACTGTTCACTGCTACTATAATGGGATGGAAACACTGTTCACTGCTACTATAATGGGATGGAAACACTGTTCACTGCTACTATAATGGGATGGAAACACTGTTCACTGCTACTATAATGGGATGGAAACACTGTTCACTGCTACTATAATGGGATGGAAACACTGTTCACTGCTACTATAATGGGATGGAAACACTGTTCACTGCTACTATAATGGGATGGAAACACTCACTGCTACTAAGGGATGAAACACTGTTCCTGTACTATAATGGGATGGAAACACTGTTCACTGCTACTATAATGGGATGGAAACACTGTTCACTGCTACTATAATGGGATGGAAACACTGTTCACTGCTACTATAATGGGATGGAAACACTGTTCACTGCTACTATAATGGGATGGAAACAGCATTATACTGAAAACTGGCATGGTGGTGCCAACAAGATATGGAAAAACACTTATGTACAATTCAGAATATTTCGCCACTAGTGGCTTCTACTATCCTAATAGAGATAACTAAGTAACTAGTGTATATACTAGTTATCTTTGTATCAGGACTGAAGAAGCCACTAGTGTGCATAAGTCTCTTTTTCCATATCGAACTATACTGTATTTGTGTCTATTTTTCCATCCTGATACCCATGGTGTGGGCGGTAGTCAAAAGTTTACTGAGGCACATAATGGGTCCAGGTGGTCCACATGGTTCTGCATCACACATGGCACGGTCCACCAACTCCTTGATTTACCTCCCCACAGCACCTTAACCCACATGTTTCTATCCCATGTACAGTATCCCATGTACAGTATCCCATGTACATTATCCCATGTACAGTATCCCATGTACAGTATCCCATGTACAGTATCCCATGTACAGTATCCCATGTACAGTATCCCATGTACAGTATCCCATGTACATTATCCCATGTACAGTATCCCATGTACAGTATCCCATGTACAGTATCCCATGTACAGTATCCCATGTACAGTATCCCATGTACAGTATCAAATGTACAGTATACCATGTACAGTATCCCATGTACAGTATCCCATGTACAGTCCCCCATGTACAGTATCCCATGTACAGTATCCCATGTACAGTATCCCATGTACATTATCCCATGTACAGTATCCCATGTACAGTATCCCATGTACAGTATCCCATGTACAGTATCCCATGTACAGTATCCCACGTACAGTATGAGACTACACACACCTCAAGCACTCACAACCACAGCCTTCTTTAATACCCGGATTCCTTGAAGAGTATTAAAAAGGATTTACCCTGGAAAATTTGTGTAAAGAGTCGAGAAATCCCACCTGCAGTTATCAAAATACTGGCACCGGTGTTTTGATAACAGGATGGCGAGAATTCTATGTGATTCACTCAGATTTTTTTCTGGTTAAATACTTCTATACCCCATTGCTCAAGGAGGACAGTTACTGAAAGTGCTCTAGAGATGTGTGTATATATATAAATATGTATAATAAGTGTATCTGACTAACGTATTGATTCTCTCACAGTATCTAAAGCACTGCACACCTGGAGAAGGTACGCCAGGGATCAAAGTGGGTAAGTCTTTTTTTTTTCCTTTTCTGCGTTTTATTGACTGCTTTTGTTTATTTATCACCTGTCTATATCTCTACTCTTCCCCTGCCTTTTGATTATCTCTACTCTATCTCTTTCCTTTCTTTATTTTGAACGACATTTTAAATGAGTGTATTTTTCCATTGATTCTTTGCTACTTGTTGATGGGTTTATGGGCCTCGCCGTCTTTACCTGCCCGGTCTCACACCAAGCCTCCTGGTAGCTGATCTGATCAGTCAGGCTGTTGGTACTCACTGGACGCATGTTCTAAGTAGGCACCACAGTGCAGCTAGTTAGGCTAGTACCTTCCTCAGGTCACACACCGAGGGTCCAGGATCGATCCCCGGCACGGGTGGAAACGTTGGGCATGTTTCCTTACAACTGCTGACACTGTTCACCTAGCAGTAAGTAGGTACCTGGGTGTTAGTCACCTTACACCTGCTGTCCCTGTTCACCTAGCAATAAGTAGGTACCTCGATGTTAGTGGACTGGTGTGGGTGGCATCCTGGGGATAAAATTAACCTAAGTTGCGGGAAATGCTGTACATAACCAAGGACTTTCTATACAGTATGTTGTCGTGTCAGCACTGAGGTCAGCTGTGCTCTGTAATAGTTGTATCATGTAGAAATCAGGATTATTACTATTATTATTTTTTAGTAGTACATTTATGATTATTGAGTGTCTCTTAGTCTGCTTATTTCTCTAATTCTATATATGGTGGCATTTTGTAACTTCTCATCAGTAGTGATTTTAGTGTAAATATTTGGAGCCAGTCCCTACATTGTTTTTTTTATATAAATTACAATATACCTTTTTTCACCTGCACTATATCAAAGTAGTCTTGGCTGTGTTATTGATACAACTGCTAGTACTACTATGTTACTACTATTACTACGCGAAGTGTACCAGGATTACTGAGGATTCGTGCTAAAACTTCCGGTAAGCCAGCGGAAGGCCTCGGTCAAATGACCAAAAGCTCCAAAGGCGGGTCATTATATGACTAAGACCCACGTCAAGAAACACTTGTACTGTTTACTCAGCCTAGTGGCTGACAAGCACGTCTCCAGTGCTCCTTGCCCCGAGTAACCCACTCGGGATTAGCGCTTCGCGTGACTACAAGAATGCGTGAGGATATTGTTATAGCCACCCCTGTCCCTCTAAGATGTGTACTCTGTTATTGCAGTATGTTAATAGTAACTGTGTAATGTGTGAGGGGACAGCTTAGCCTGTGTTGGCTCCTTGAAGGGGAAATTTATCATTGTTGTTACCTAGGCTGGCTTATCTCACCCCTCTTTGCGTCCAGAGATTTGTTGCTACTTCGTCTACCTCACCTGCTGCCTGTCTCACCTACTGTCTACCTCATCTACTCTGTCTCACTGTCTACTTCACCTACAGCCTACCTCACCTACTTCGCACTGTTTTCATTCGTTTACACTTCTATTGTTTTTGTCTCCCTCTGGTGTTTATCACTTCATAACAAAACAATACACTCCCTTCCTGTTGCACAATTTTCTCTAACTTTCCTTCTGTCTCTCGTTAATGTCTATATTATTTGTGAATGTCTTCTTTTACCCTTTGTTTGTTCCCTCTTTTGATTCCCGTGTTGTCATCTCCGTCTTCATCCCGTATAAGAACATAAGAAGTATAAGAACATAAGAAGTATAAGAAAGTAGGAAATGGTATAAAATGACGACGTTTCGCCCACACAGTGGGCTTTATCAAGTCACAAACAGATCTGTTTGTGACTTGTGTTTATGTGTTTAGTTTTTTTATTTGTGTATTGTTCCAGTCACGGTACTGTGTTTCTTTGTTCTTGATTAACTTGTTGCTTGTGTGTCTCAGGTTCTCCTAAGTTCTTTGCCTATTTATCTAGGTCCCTATGTTAGAACTGCGTCGCTTTTATTTTATTGTGGGTTTATAAAACCGAAAAGTTGATAAATGAGACATTTGTACAACATTTGGGTAACTTTATTCTGGAAACGTTTCGCCCGCCACTGGATTCTTCAGTCCAGTTTAGATAAAGATGGACTTTTCTCAAGACTGAGACTGAACACATTGACCCCAGGCTGAGAGACTGATTACCTCAGACTTTTTATTGAAATGTGTCAAAAAAACCAACAGAATCTGGACGAATTGTTGTGGATATTATACCGGACGTTACGTCCTCTGCTGTAGACTCGTTTCAACGCAACTCGCAAAAAAATAATAATAATTGGTTCCTAAATTTTAATATTTGCGAGAAAAGTACATTGGCGGGGAGGGGGGTGGGGCGACCCCCTGCTGGACTCCAGATCAGGTCAGAAGGCTGGACATGGGTCAAGAGAGGAGGAAGGCCATATTTGGTTTGGGTTCAATGGGTTTGTTAATGAACTACGTGGCACCGTTGTGATAATCTGAATGAAGATGCCTCATATGTCCGCTAGTCACAGCCAAGCTCTGTACGACCTGTATACTGGCACAGTACTCTCATTTTAATTTTTATTTGATGGAATGGTATTCTACGTGTGTTGGTGGATCTTAGAGTACTCTGTGTTTGGGGGAACACTTGTGTGTCTAGCACTGGTTTAAGGAATCACCGTGTGATGGATATTACTGATAGTTTGCTGCACTGGAGGAGCCATAGTGTGTTGACTACAGGAGGAAGGTGGCAAGCTCTCTGACCAGCGCTTCATCTCGACGACCCTTTACATTACACTTATTCAGCAGTGTGTGCTTGTTGAATATACCAGCTGTGTATGCCAGCTTTGTGCGCCAGCTGTGGGGTACGATCTGTGGGTACTGTGTTGGTACCGTGTGCATGTGCTTTGAGAAGGAAAAGTGAGCACTTGTTTGAGCTGAGCGTCCTGAATATCGATGGATAAAATGAGGAATATTGTGGAGGAAGGAGGGAGAAATGGAGTGTCTAATGCTGAAGACCAATGCCAACCATCTCTCCCTCACCCTCACGGCAAAGACGATATTGGTGATAGTGATCATCAACAATCATCAACACTCCCTCACCCTCGTGGTAGCGATAGTGTTGGCGATAATGGCGATGAGCACCAACCACCAACACTCCCTCACCTCTATAAAAAGGAGGAAGAGTTCTATGACGCTGTCCATGCGTTTACCAACACTGACACAGAAAGTAGCTATGGTGGCGCTGGCACACGTCAAACTGATGGACAAGACAACAGCATAAACCCCACCGGGAACAATAACAGCAACTGCAGCATCAACAATAGTCTTGGAAGTAATACATGGCCTGAGGCACAGATGGAAGACGGTGATTCTCTCGTCTCATCTACTTCTTCTTCATCCTCTTTATCTCCATCTTCACGTTATGTGTCCAGCTTTTCCTACCCTGAAGCGTCCTCCTCCTCCTCCTCCTTGTCGTCAAAGAGGTCATCGTCTTGCTTCTTCCCACCGTCATTAGCCACCATACGGGAGGGAGAGTCATGTGATGTGTGTATCAGGGAGAGGACCCACGAAGTTCCTGTTTCCCAGGAGAGGACAAGCGTGGCACTCAGACGTAAAGTGTTTCATAGCACTCGTCTCATGACCACAAGTCAATGTTGGCTCTTCAGTTCCAAGTAAGTAAACCATTTGCACTCTTTCTGTAGAGTGTACCAGTGCGTGACTGATACTTGTGATGGTAATTGTTGTGATGACAAGGACCCCAGTGGAAATAAGTCACTGTCTGACTTTTTGGGGGATATACTAGGTAATTTACACTATGTATGGTCATTGTACGCATGTGTACTTGTGCCTAAATAAACTTACTATGGTAGTGGTGTGATAGTCCGCATATTGTGGTTAAGGGGGAAGAAAAATAGAGCTGAAGTAACCCGCGTCTTGGTTTATTCAATCGACGCCACAAGTCCATAACAAACACAACAATAGATCCCAGAAAGGAAAATATAAATGACTTGAAACAAACAAAAGACAGAACACAGGGCTGAAGTTACTCCTCAATCTCACGTTGTAAGATTGCATTATCTATCACTTCTCATTACCCAACAATACATTAAAAATATCTCACAAACTTAACTATACACAGGCCGGAAGCCACAGATTTCGTTCACCAACACAAAGGAAATGAAAGTTTGTCACATCTTTTCACATTTTTTTTTTTTTTTGAAGGCTCGATCCTCTGTCTTGCCAATCACGGTCCTGTCTGTCTCGATTTCCGCGCAGTCAGGCACCTGGGGATTCCGCACGCGGTGAGACACTGTTGTCATGTTGAGTAATTGTTGGGAACCCCACTGTGCAGTGTGTGTGTGCTCACCTATATGTGGTTGCATGGGTTGATTCACAGCTCCTGGCCCCGCCTCTTCACTGATCGGCACTAGATGCACTCCTGGCTTCCAGAGCCTTATTGTACCTCTATGTGTGTGAGAGAGAGAAACCTAGTGACTAGTTTTCAAGGTCAGAATTTTGTCGTCTGCCGTTTGAGAATTTAAACTACGAATAGCTGAACTTGTGTGAGGAGACTGAAGTGTACGGTAGTGTGGAAATCCCTGTCCTCTTGGAATGCACCACTCATTCTACACTTAAACAAGACATTCGCGTGTGTTTCACTGGCTCTGTTGTGTCATCGAATGTATTAAGAGTACGCGAGTGTGTGTGATGTTAATATCAAACACTGTGGGAGGCAGCAAGAACCATGAGGCACACCTCAAGTTCATGGGAAGTTCAACCCTCGCTCCCAGGCTAGGTTAAGGCAAATAAAGAAGGACAAAGAGAGAAAGGTGAATAAAAATTGGTAAAGTGACTCACGAAATTGTATTAAGACGAATGTAAGGAACCCACGGTACGGGTGAAGTTAGAACCCATGGCAAGTGATTTGAATCCATGACAAATGATCTGAACCCATGGTAAGTGATTTGAACCCATGGCATGTGATCTGAATTCATGGCATGTGATCTGAATTCATGGCATGTGATTTGAACCCATGGTATGTGATTTGAACCCATGGCATGTGATCTGAATTCATGGCATGTGATCTGAATTCATGGCAAGTGATTTGAACCCATGGTATGTGATTTGAACCCATGTCAAATGATCTGAACCCATGGCAAGTGATCTGAACCCATGGCAAGTGATCTGAACCCATGGCAAGTGATTTGAACCCATGACAAGTGATTTGAATCCATGACAAGTGATTTGAATCCATTGCATGTGATTTGAACCTATGGCAAGTGATATGAACCTATGACAAGTGATTTACTTGAACCCATGACAAGTGATTTGAATCCATGACAAGTGATTTAAATTCATGGCAAGTGAGTGGTAATGCTGCAGGTCAGTGCGCAAGACACTGGCCTGGAGGGAAATGCTTTGCATAACTACGAACTTGAAAGAAAAAGACAATACCGTGACTGGAACAATACACAAATAACCCACGACGTTTCGCTCCCACCTGGACCACTTAGCCACACTGTACGATCTTCATCGTGTATAAAGACTTACAACATTCATTCTGTTATATAAAGTATTATTTTCGTAAATATTTTTTTTTATGTGAAGGGGAAACAATAAGGAGAAAGGTGGTCAGCGGACCACCAGCAGCAGTAACAGCCTAGTTGACCAGGCAAGCACCAGACGAGCCTGGCCTATGTCCGGGCTCCGGAAATAGAAAACCTCGTAACCTAAAGTGCCCTGGGCAAGGCGGGACGCATGGATAGGTACTAGCATATTTGTGGTTGTAAGGGTCGAGTCTTAGCTCCTGGCCACCTAACACCTGCTGCCCCTGACATAGCTTTATATAAACAACTGGAAGTTAGTGCCTTGTTGTGGGTGGCATCCCGGGGACTACGTTGTACACAAGTAGTGTTGCTTCGCTTATTTATATACAGGGGAAAATTCTTATTCCTTCTTACTATTTTGTTTTTATCTGTAAAATATAGTTACCCATCATCCTGACTGTGTTACATAGCTCAGGACACATACACTGTGTTACATAGCTCAGGACACATACACTGTGTTACATAGCTCAGGACAGCTACACTGTGTTACATAGCTCAGGACACATACACTGTGTTACATAGCTCAGGACACTACACTGTTACATAGCTCAGGACAGCTACACTGTGTTACATAGCTCAGGACAACTACACTGTGTTACATAGCTCAGTACAGATACATTGTGTTAAATAGCTCAGGACAGCTACACTGTGTTACATAGCTCAGTACAGATACACTGTGTTACATAGCTCAGTACAGATACACTGTGTTACATAGCTCAGGACAGCTACACTGTGTTACATAGCTCAGTACAGATACACTGTGTTACATAGCTCAGGACAGCTACACTGTTACATAGCTCAGGACAGCTACACTGTGTTACATAGGTCAGGACAGCTACACTGTGTTACATAGCTCAGGACAGCTACACTGTGTTACATAGGTCAGGACAACTACACTGTTACATAGCTCAGGACAACTACACTGTGTTACATAGCTCAGGACAGCTACACTGTGTTACATAGCTCAGGACAACTACACTGTGTTACATAGCTCAGGACAACTACACTGTGTTACATAGCTCAGGACAGCTACACTGTGTTACATAGCTCAGGACAGCTACACTGTGTTACATAGCTCAGGACAGCTACATTGTGTTACATAGCTCAGGACAGCTACACTGTGTTACATAGTTCAGGACAGCTACACTGTGTTACATAGCTCAGGACAGATACACTGTTACATAGCTCAGGACAGCTACACTGTGTTACATAGGTCAGGACAGCTACACTGTGTTACATAGGTCAGGACAGATACACTGTTACATAGGTCAGGACAGCTACACTGTGTTACATAGGTCAGGACAGCTACACTGTGTTACATAGCTCAGGACATATACACTGTTACATAGCTCAGGACAGCTACACTGTGTTACATAGGTCAGGACAACTACACTGTGTTACATAGCTCAGGACAGCTACACTGTGTTACATAGCTCAGGACAGATACACTGTGTTACATAGGTCAGGACAGCTACACTGTGTTACATAGCTCAGGACAGATACACTGTGTTACATAGCTCAGGACAGCTACACTGTGTTACATAGCTCAGGACAACTACACTGTATTACATAGCTCAGGACAGCTACACTGTGTTACATAGCTCAGGACAACTACACTGTTGCTGTATCTCACTACATTAATATAAGAAAAAAGAGAGATGGACATAAGATGCGGTGACTTCTTGTATAGCTAAGATTCATGTACCTAGTATTGTAAGCTGATCTTTTTAATGCAGATAACTAAGTTTACCTTATTCCTAGTATATCTCTTTTATTGTAACTGATTTTCACACAGTTAGCTAGTTTATTTTTTAAAGTTTAAACAATAGGATACTACAAGGACCCCAGTGGAAATAAGTCACTTTGGCTGAGTTTTTTGTGGGTTATCGTAGGTAATTTACACGTATGTTACTATGTATGATAATTTGTGTATCTGTATTTATGTGTAGTTGTAACTGTATGAACTTAGACTGCTGCTGTTCTTTACAAACTTTCCCACTAGGTGTTCCTTTTTTTCTCAAGACAGACAGTTCCTTTTTCTCAAGATGGTTGTTGTCAGTGGTGATGAGGCAGATGTTGCAATGTCAGCTCAGAGTCAACCACGAAACACTATATACTCGCCCTTTTTTGTTTTGTAGAGGATTTTCATGGGATTGGCATCTGTAGCAACGCCCACCAACTTGGTTTTCTTCAAGTGGCGGAAATAGAAAAAAATATTCAAGCTGCAATGTGTTGTAATAAGTATTTAAGAGAGAGATGCTGCCAGACGAGGGAGGAATTCTCGGTCAGCATGGAGCTTGCCAAGATACAAGCTTGACAAAATAATTTATGTCGCTGTTTTGTATACTTACACCTTACCTGTTTTAAAGACAGTTATATACATTTGAAGTATTTTGTATGTAACGTCAGAGGAAAGCCTTTCCAGAAACGTATGAGCGCTCAAAAAATATTCTCACACTACGTAAGTCAAACGTCACCATGATTATCTCACAGGTCACTCTGGGTTGCCAGAGATTCTACCAGCTTGCTAGCAGCAAAATTCTTATGTAGTTATTCCTGAAGTGCATGGATTCCCATTAGCACAGTGTACTACATTAACTGAGAGGATAACTCGAACATGCCAAAAAGAAAAATAGTCTGCTAGCAGAAATACGGAGTATTAAATAGATGCCAAGTTCTAGCGTAGATGGTGTGGGCAAAGATGTTGAGTTGCCAGTATACTGTAGGAGCAGTGTAGCTGGGAGCCAGGAGCTAACATACACTCAGATAGAAGGTGCAGCTAGTGTGTGTAGCATGGGTCGCTCCTAACACCACATCCATAACTAAAAAAACCTCCTCCATTCACTACTTCATCTGACATTTCGTATATCAACCCGACCCGTGTTAACGTAAACAACCCCTGTGTATTATACAAGACGCGCAGCTGCTGCCCAGTACTGAAAAAACCATCTGTGGAGAGAACCTATGATAATAATTAGTGTAGAAGGAGTAAGAGTGGAGGTGAAAGGACTAGGTGAAGTATGGTGCTGGAGCAGGAGAGGTTTGAGGAGACCATGATGGAGGATGCTTACGGGAAGAAGCCTTCCCACCCACGTCTCAAGATGATACCAGACATCAGGAGCCGTACCACCAGTTCCATGTGGGATGCTGCGTAAGTACCAGTGTGTGTGGTGTTGTATGGTACTGGTAGTGGAGTAGTAGTAGTGTGGTATTGGTAGTGGTGTACTGTGGTACTGGTAGTGTTGTAGTGTGGTACTGGTAGTGGTGTACTGTGGTACTGGTAGTGTTGTAGTGTGGTACTGGTAGTGGAGTAGTAGTAGTGTGGTATTGGTAGTGGTGTACTGTGGTACTGGTAGTGTTGTAGTGTGGTACTGGTAGTGGTGTACTGTGGTACTGGTAGTGGTGTACTGTGGTACTGGTAGTGTTGTAGTGTGGTACTGGTAGTGTTGTAGTGTGGTACTGGTAGTGGAGTAGAAGTAGTGTGGTGTTGGTAGTGTTGTAGTATGGTACTGGTAGTGGAGTAGTAGTATTGTGGTGTTGGTAGTGGTGTACTGTGGTACTGGTAGTGTTGTAATGTGGTACTGGTAGTGTTGTAGTGTGGTACTGGTAGTGTTGTAGTGTGGTACTGGTAGTGGAGTAGTAGTAGTGTGGTGTTGGTAGTGTTGTATGGTACTGGTAGTGGAGTAGTAGTAGTGTGGTGTTGGTAGTGTTGTATGGTACTGGTAGTCCAGTAGTAGTAGTGTGGTGTTGGTAGTGTGGTACTGGTAGTGTTGTAGTGTGGTACTGGTAGTGTTGTAGTGTGGTACTGATAGTGTTGTAGTGTGGTACTGGTAGTGTTGTAGTGTGGTACTGGTAGTGTTGTAGTGTGGTACTGGTAGTGTTGTAGTGTGGTACTGATAGTGTTGTAGTGTGGTACTGGTAGTGTTGTAGTGTGGTACTGGTAGTGTTGTAGTGTGGTACTGGTAGTGTTGTAGTGTGGTACTGGTAGTGTTGTAGTGTGGTACTGGTAGTGTTGTAGTGTGGTACTGGTAGTGTTGTAGTGTGGTACTGGTAGTGTTGTAGTGTGGTACTGGTAGTGTTGTAGTGTGGTACTGATAGTGTTGTAGTGTGGTACTGGTAGTGTTGTAGTGTGGTACTGGTAGTGTTGTAGTGTGGTACTGGTAGTGCTGTAGTGTGGTACTGGTAGTGTTGTAGTGTGGTACTGGTAGTGTTGTAGTGTGGTACTGGTAGTGTTGTAGTGTGGTACTGGTAGTGTTGTAGTGTGGTACAGGTAGTGTTGTAGTGTGGTACTGGTAGTGTTGTATTGTGGTACTGGTAGTGTTGTATTGTGGTACTGGTAGTGTTGTAGTGTGGTACTGGTAGTGTTGTAGTGTGGTACTGGTAGTGTTGTAGTGTGGTACTGGTAGTGTTGTATTGTGGGTTATCCAAGGTAATCTGTGTATGTGTTATGTATGATCATTTATGTAACTATTTATATATACTTGTAGCTGAATATACTTACTGATAGTGGAGTAGTATCAGTATGGTGCTGGTAGTGTGCTGGTAGTAGTATGGGTACTGGTAATGAAGTATTAGCGTAGTGCTGGTAGTGTGGGTGTATGAATGAAGAAATAACTCATTACAATGAAGGGAAAAACATGTGAGAATACAGTGTTACGTATACCCTGACGTGGTCTTATAATAATATCTTTATTTACTACATGTACAAGGTATACAGACCATAGCTGACATCAATGACATACTACTATATAGAAAGCCCCTTGTTATGCTGAGCATTTCCCGCAAATTAGGTCAGTTTTGTCCCAGGATGCGACCCACATCAGTCCACTAACACCCAGGTACCTATTTTACTGATGTGTGAACATAGACAACCGGTGTAAGGAAACACGTCCAATGTTTCTACCCTCGCCGGGAATCGAACCCGGACGCTCACCGTGAGAAGCGAGAGCATTAGCCACTAGGCCACGGAGAAGGAGGAGGCTGAGGGCAAGGAAGTAAGTTTATGCAGGTACAGGTACACATAAATACAGTTACATAAATTATCATTCATAGCTGCATATATGTAGATTATCCTCCAGGATAACCCAGAAAAGTCAGGGCGGTTCAGATCAACACATAAGGTGGACATTATCCAGAAAATACTTAGTAAACAAATTAGAAAAGGAAGTGGAAGTCTGAAAGGCATACTTCAGGGTACAAGGGAAAACTTATTGAGATACTCGAGTCATGTGTGAAGGGCGACCCCTTTTTTGGACTATCCTAATGATTAACACATGTCGCATTTTAAAACAAATGGGCAACGCCTTATACAGGTCTGTTCTAAACATCTAGTTTGCAATTATACACACAAATATGACCTTTTAGCACATGTCTGGCAAGACGGATGGAATGAATGATGGTGAACGTGTTTCTTTGTATTTTGTTTGGTCACCCTGCCTGTGTGGGAGACGGGCGGTGTGCTAGAAGTAACAGTACACGCTACAGGTCAAGAACCAGTCTTGACAAGTACGGTGCTTGTTGTCGACGTGTTGGTACGTAAACTGACGTACGTGCGCTTTCTCACGCATTACAGTTCCTTGATTTCTGCCTGATCCTTACATGCAAAACATTAATATTTGTTATTTTAGGTAAGTTTAGTATATGAGCCTCTCTCTCTCTCTCTCTCTCTCTCTCTCTCTCTCTCTCTCTCAAATCTCTAACACAATCAACACACAATTCATAATAAAACTCGCATCTTGGGACAAGCATATTTATCCGGATTTATTTCTAGCATTGTTGGTAGTCAGTCCTTGATGGTAGTCAGTCCTTGATGGTAGTCAGTCCTTGATGGTAGTCAGTCCTTGATGGTAGTCAGTCCTTGATGGTAGTCAGTCCTTGATGGTAGTCAGTCCTTGATGGTAGTCAGTCCTTGATGGTAGTCAGTCCTTGTTGGTAGTCAGTCCTTGATGGTAGTCAGTCCTTGATGGTAGTCAGTCCTTGATGGTAGTCAGTCCTTGATGGTAGTCAGTCCTTGATGGTAGTCAGTCCTTGATGGTAGTCAGTACCTTGATGGTAGTCAGTTCTTGATGGTAGACAGTCCTTGATGGTAGTCAGTCCTTGATGGTAGTCAGTCCTTGATGGTAGACAGTCCTTGATGGTATACAGTCCTTGATGGTAGACAGTCCTTGATGGTAGACAGTCCTTGATGGTAGACAGTCCTTGATGGTAGACAGTCCTTGATGGTAGTCAGTCCTTGATGGTATACAGTCCTTGATGGTAGACAGTCCTTGATGGTAGTCAGTCCTTGATGGTAGTCAGTCCTTGATGGTAGACAGTCCTTGATGGTAGACAGTCCTTGATGGTAGACAGTCCTTGATGGTAGACAGTCCTTGATGGTAGACAGTCCTTGATGGTAGTCAGTCCCTTGATGGTAGTCAGTCCTTGATGGTAGACAGTCCTTGATGGTAGACAGTCCTTGATGGTAGACAGTCCTTGATGGTAGACAGTCCTTGATGGTAGACAGTCCTTGATGGTAGTCAGTCCTTGATGGTATACAGTCCTTGATGGTAGACAGTCCTTGATGGTAGACAGTCCTTGATGGTAGACAGTCCTTGATGGTAGACAGTCCTTGATGGTAGACAGTCCTTGATGGTAGACAGTCCTTGATGGTAGACAGTCCTTGATGGTAGTCAGTCCTTGATGGTAGTCAGTCCTTGATGGTAGACAGTCCTTGATGGTAGACAGTCCTTGATGGTAGACAGTCCTTGATGGTAGACAGTCCTTGATGGTAGACAGTCCTTGATGGTAGTCAGTCCTTGATGGTAGACAGTCCTTGATGGTAGACAGTCCTTGATGGTAGACAGTCCTTGATGGTAGACAGTCCTTGATGGTAGACAGTCCTTGATGGTAGTCAGTCCTTGACAGTCTTCTTGACGACTCTTCTTCATAACATCAATCACTTTTCAACTAAAACTCTAACATTGTTTGTTGATAAGATAGACACAGGTTGATGAGAGTTATCGTGGGAGGACGATAACTGATAACATATAGTAGCGTCATCTCTGAGATAACAATGTTTTGTGTTTTGTAAAGGAACACTGGAAAATTCCGCCAGGTTTTGCATGCAACACTAAGAACATAAGAAAGTTGGAACACTGGAGCACGTCGTCTATTACTGTAGTCTTTGTAACGGCTTGACAAAGCTCCTGGTGAGCGAAACGTTGCCACAATAAAACGTCACATTAGTTGCACTTGTGTCCTTTTAGCTAACACCTACTGGCCCATACTAATGGGGAAATAAACACAAATGGAGTATAATGCGATCCTTTATTGACTACGTTTTGCCCACACAGTGCGTTTTTATACTATTTATACCACTGATACACATTTGATATAACAACAATAATGATTGTCAGTGCTCACGAAGGCAAGGGGCCAAAGATGTCCCACTGTGGAACACCACTACACAAGAAACATTTAAATGTGGCTTTGTATCGCCCTGTGTAAGGCTCTACACTGAGCGAAACGTGATCCCGATGCAACCTTGTCTTACAGCTTTAGTGGATTTGAGTTTGAGAAGGACATGCCGAGTATGGGCCTGTAGGCCTGCTGCAGTGTTCCTCCTTTCTTATGTTCTAAGTCTTCGGCTTCGTGTCGCTACGCACTATTCTTCTGGTAGTCCCAAGAAGGTGCAAGTCTGTCGAAGGTCACCAGGCGGAGACAGCAGGCTCAATTCTAGCCTCGTACGAAGATATTGTAGAATCTACACACACACTCCTTTGATATCTTCCCTCCCTCTTACTCCTACCCGGTCCTAGAGTCCTGCAGGACGCAGGCGAAAACGAAGAAGAAAACCCCTGTTCCAATACAGCAAACACCCCCTTTTTCCTATGCAAACAAAGATAATTGAAAACAATACAAAGATATGTTAGGTACAAGGACACAAGTGCTATTAATGTGACATTTTATTGTGGCAACGTTTCGCTCTCCAGGAGCTTTGTCAAGTCGGTAATTCTACCAGCATTATTACAATAGAAAGATATTTGGTACAGAACAAGACTTTATAAAGGCGACGTCTCGTTCTGGGTAGAGCTTTAATAGAACTTTGGTAAAGCACTACACAGAGAAGCTTCCTTTGTGATAGAAGTTTTCTCTGGACTGTTAATTCTGAAGTTACCTGCATGTTGCACCAGGCAACCCACGACTTGTCCAAGCTAGACGAGGTGACTTCCGGCCCTCTAGCGTTCATGTCTGCAAGAACAAGGTTCATGAACCCTGGTGTTGATGTCTGCAAGAACAAGGTTGATGAACCCTGGTGTTGATGTCTGCGAGAACAAGGTTGATGAACCCTGGTGTTGATGTCTGCGAGAACAAGGTTGATGAACCCTGGTGTTGATGTCTGCGAGAACAAGGTTGATGAACCCTGGTGTTGATGTCTGCGAGAACAAGGTTGATGAACCCTAAACACTGATCCTACCTGAAGGTAGTCTTACTGGGGAAGGGGAGGGGTTCAGTGCCTCCTAAATCCCCCTTTGACCGGCCCCAGATCATCAAGAACCTACATGGTTAAGGTATTAAGTTCCTTATGACAGTTCGGGTCTATTTATATTTCTCATTACGTAAGGAGTGTTGACCTTCCTCACCATTCTTGTCAGTGGGAAATCCTCCTCGTTTCTCACGTCAGTTTCACGACGTTTTTATATAAAAAAAAATCAATAACTAGTGTGACACGTCTGGCATCGCGGTGATTAAGCAGTTTTACGAAACGTTTAATTAAGATCATATTTATAATGTGGTTTCAGGGGTATCTAGACACACACAGAGGTGGGGTCAGGAGCTATGAATCGACCCCTGCAACCACAATTAGGTGAGTACACACACACACACGAGGGGGAAGACCGTACTTAGGAGAGACCCTGCTAACATCATCTAGGTGAAACAATAACTCAAATAATCATGAAGCAAGATATGGGGGTCAACATCACGCCGAAGCTGTTTCTCAAAGTGCATATTATGAGGAAAATAACAATAGCATATAACAAACTAGCAATATATGAAAGTCTGAATCTAGATGGCGCAGGTCTAACAAAGGGGTCAACTTCGTCACCAGGCCTGGGACGCGGGGGCATTGACCCCCAGGAATCACCTGTAATCACCTACATGTTATCTGTGGACAGTTGAGTCTAAGTTGAGAAACTTTAGCTGCGAAGACTGAAGGAAGTTCTCTCACATCTGTGGTAGAGGAGACATGATCACAACATACTAAGTAATCTGGGATGTAAAATAGAAAAAAAAATGTTTGATACATCATGGTCGAGACCAGGATGAGGGGACACACATGGTGGGAACCACAACGAGGGGACACACATGGTGGGATCCACGAGGGGACACACATGGTGGGAACCACAACGAGGGGACACACATGGTGGGAACCACAACGAGGGGACACACATGGTGGGAACCACAACGAGGGGACACACATGGTAGGACCCACAACGAGGGAACACACATGGTGGGAACCACAACGAGGGGACACACATGGTAGGACCCACAACGAGGGGACACACATGGTGGGAACCACAACGAGGGGACACACATGGTGGGAACCACAACGAGGGGACACACATGGTGGGAACCACAACGAGGGGACACACATGGTGGGAACCACAACGAGGGGACACACATGGTGGGAACCACAACGAGGGGACACACATGGTGGGAACCACAACGAGGGGACACACATGGTGGGAACCACAACCAGGGTATCACACATGGTGGGAACCACAACGAGGGGACACACATGGTAGGACCCACAACGAGGGAACACACATGGTGGGAACCACAACGAGGGGACACACATGGTAGGACCCACAACGAGGGAACACACATGGTGGGAACCACAACGAGGGGACACACATGGTGGGAACCACAACGAGGGGACACACATGGTAGGACCCACAACGAGGGAACACACATGGTGGGAACCACAACGAGGGGACACACATGGTGGGAACCACAACGAGGGGACACACATGGTGGGACCCACAACGAGGGAACACACATGGTGGGAACCACAACGAGGGGACACACATGGTGGGAACCACAACGAGGGGACACACATAGTGGGAACCACAACGAGGGGACACACATGGTGGGAACCACAACGAGGGGACACACATGGTGGGAACCACAACGAGGGGACACACATAGTGGGAACCACAACGAGGGGACACACATGGTGGGAACCACAACGAGGGGACCCACATAGTGGGAACCACAACGAGGGGACACATGGTGGGAGCCACAACGAGGGGACACAAATAGTGGGAACCACAACGAGGGGACACACATGGTAGGAACCACAACGAGGGGACACACATGGTGGGAACCACAACGAGGGGACACACATGGTGGGAACCACAACGAGGGGACACACATGGTGGGAACCACAACGAGGGGACACACATGGTGGGAACCACAACGAGGGGACACACATGGTGGGAACCACAACGAGGGGACACACATGGTAGGACCCACAACGAGGGAACACACATGGTGGGAACCACAACGAGGGGACACACATGGTGGGAACCACAACGAGGGGACACACATGGTGGGAACCACAACGAGGGAACACACATGGTGGGAACCACAACGAGGGACACACATGGTAGGACCCACAACGAGGGAACACACATGGTGGGAACCACAACGAGGGGACACACATGGTGGGAGCCACAACGAAGGGACACACATAGTGGGACCCACAACGAGGGGACACACATGTTGGGAACCACAACGAGGGGACACACATAGTGGGAACCACAACGAGGGGACACACATGGTGGGAACCACAACGAGGGGACACACATGGTGGGAACCGCAACGAGGGGACACACATAGTGGGAACCACAACGAGGGGACACACATGGTGGGAACCACAACGAGGGGACACATAGTGGGACCCACAACGAGGGGACACACATAGTGGGAACCACAACGAGGGGACACACATGGTGGGAACCACAACGAGGGGACACACATAGTGGGAACCACAACGAGGGGACACACATGGTGGGAACCACAATGAGGGGACACACATAGTGGGAACCACAACGAGGGGACACACATGGTGGGAATCACAACGAGGGGACACACATAGTGGGAACCACAACGAGGGGACACACATGGTGGGAACCACAACGAAGGGACACACATGGTGGGAACCACAACGAGGGGACACACATAGTGGGAACCACAACGAGGGGACACACATAGTGGGAACCACAACGAGGGGACACACATGGTGGGAACCACAACGAGGGGACACACATGGTGGGAACCACAACGAGGGGACACACATGGTGGGAACCACAACGAAGGGACACACATGGTGGGAACCACAACGAGGGGACACACATGGTGGGAACCACAACGAGGGGACACACATGGTGGGAACCACAACGAGGGGACACACATAGTGGGAACCACAACGAGGGGACACACATGGTGGGAACCACAACGAGGGGACACACATGGTAGGAACCACGACAAGGGGACACATGTGGGAACCAGGATAAGGGGACACAGATGATGTTGACCAGGATGAGGGGACACACATATGGTAGGGATTCAGCGAGGGGACAGATGTAAGCTGAACACCCACATGAGTCACATAACATCAGTATTTCATAGTGAGGGGTAGTGACGGGGTGGTGATGGGAGTGACGGGGTGGTGAGGGGAGTGACGGGGTGGTGAGGGGAGTGACGGGGTGGTGAGGGGAGTGAGGGGGTGGTGAGGGGAGTGAGGGGATCTTAGAAGGAAGGCAGGAAAGCCTCCTTCATGGATGAAGTCAAAATGAACTCCATCACGTCTGCCAGGAGGAAGTCAAGAGACGGGTCCAAGAGCCAGAGCTCAGCACTGGTAACCCAAGCTTAGATGAACACACAAATATCCTCCCGATTTGTGCTATAAAGTCACCATACAAGCTACTAACAGTCACCATACAAACCACTAGCAGTCACCATACATACCACTAGCAGTCACCATACATACCACTAACAGTCACCATACAAACCACTAGCAGTCACCATACATACCACTAACAGTCACCATACAAACCACTAGCAGTCACCATACATACCACTAACAGTCACCATACAAACCACTAGCAGTCACCATACAAGCTACTAGCAGTCACTATCGTAACAATATATGCTGGCGCCTGGGAATAAAAGCCTTGTCTAGGGGGCATTTAAAATATACACATACACCAGCATAGTGGCAAGCTTCTTTATTCACAAAAATATTTTAATGGCTAATACTTTATCCGGAAGAATAGATAAAAGATCACCGTATATTTATTTCCATGAAGGACACGTATACTAACATATACAAAAATAATAATATTAAGTTAGACTACAACACACAACACCATTACAAAAAATTACTAAAACACCAATACAACTTTACCAGGTAATCACTTTAGGCCACATTATTATTACAAAAATATTATCAAAACTCACTAGTACATTACTACTAGTTATTTTAGTTTGTAATATATGCAAATAATGAGGCTCCATGACCCTGCCCCCTTAATTCTGCACAACAACAAACAAAAGCAAACACTTATGTTCTTACGACAATAACAACAACAAAGGCTGTTCTGCCCTTTTTCCTTTTTTTTTGGACTAGTTTAATAGTTCCTGTTCTAGTGCTGACTTTCTAATCTAGGAAGCCTTTTATCAGGCCTTTGTCTCATGCTTTTGTCTCGTATTCTGAGTTTTTAAAAGGCTGGAATTCAGGTTTAAACTAATTTAGAAAGCCTTTTGTGTCTCGTATTCTTATTTAAATGGCTGAAATTATGGTTTAATTCTTCCTGTTTACGAATCAAGTGTCTCGTGGCTGGGATGGTAGCGCACTCAGCTCCCGGGTTCGATCCCCAGTACGGATGGAAATATTAGGACGTGTTTCCTTAAGACACCTGCTGTCCATGTTCACCTAGCAGTAAGTAGGTACCTGGGTGTTAGTGGACTGGTGTGGGTCGCATCCTGGGACAAAACTGACCTAATTTGCGGGTAATGCTCAGCATAACAAGGGTCTTTCTATATAGTAGTATGTCATTGGTGTCAGCTATGGTCTGTATAAGTTGAACCATGTAGAAATGTATCTTGTAGAAATGAAGATTATTATTACACTTTTCCTTGAGTAAAATGTTAAGTTAGATGCGACGTTGACGAGGATGACCTGGCAAGGATGACCTGGCAAGGATGACCTGGCAAGGGTGACCTGGCAAGGAAATCCTTCCTATTTTGCGAGTTTTTTGTTCAGCTTTATGTTGGTATTACTGTCAGTCACTCAGGATATAATATAAAGGTTGTGGTTGATGGTGGTTGTTGTGGTTGATGGTTGTTGTGGTTGATGGTGGTTGTTGTGGTTGATGGTTGTTGTGGTTGATGGTTGTTGTGGTTGATGGTGGTGGTTGTGGTTGATGGTGGTTGTTGTGGTTGATGGTGGTTGTTGTGGTTGATGGTGGTTGTTGTGGTTGATGGTGGTTGTTGTGGTTGAAGGTGGTTGTTGTGGTTGATGGTGGTTGTTGTTGTGGCTCGTGATGGCTGTAGTCGTGGTTGCGATAGTTTGTTGCCAATAATAGTTATTGTAGTAAGGTAAGTACTGACGTCAACCATGGTCTGCAACGAGTGTATTGTCCCTGACCTCTCTCTCTCTCTCTCTCTCTCTCTCTCTCTCTCTCTCTCTCTCTCTCTCTCTCTCTCTCTCTCTCTCTCTCTCTCTCTCTCTCTCTCTCTCTCTCTCTCTCTCTCTCTCTGTCTCTCTGTCTCTCTCTCTGTCTGTCTGTCTCTCTCTCTCTCTCTGTCTCTCTGTCTCTCTCTCTCTCTCTCTCTCTCTCTTCTCCTCTCTCTCGTCTCTCTCTCTCTCTCTCTCTCTCTCTCTCTCTCTCTCTCTCTCTCTCTCTCTCTCTCTCTCTCTCTCTCCGCGCGAGCATTTTTTTTTTTACGGGTCCAACATTTTTAAGAAATTTCACCTTTTCCCCGCCAAATTTAAGACATTTTTGATCAAAAATAATGCAAATTTAGATCACGAGTGGCTAGTTTTTCCATTACACAAGGTAGACCCCAATGCAAATGTTACTGTGATTTTTGGGGGGATTATCTTAGGTGATCTACACATATGTTGCTATGTATGATAATTTATGTAAGTGTACTTATATGTACGTGTACCCGAATACACTTGTAACTGAATACACTTAGTCTTGTGTCTTGAAAATAAGGAAATGGTGCACGGATAACCCACATAGGAGGAGCTTACGACGACGTTTCGGTCCGACTCAGTCCAAGTGGGAGCTAAACGTCGTGGTAAGCTCCTCTCTTCTATGTGCTGGTTATTTGTGTATTGTTCCAGTCACGGTATTGTATCTTTTGTGTTCTTTAAGGAACTCCAGATTAAAGTGTTCAGTACATGTTCTCTCTGATCAACTTGTTCACTAAATGTTCTAACCCATAACAATGTGTTCAGTACCTGTTCTTTACCAGATCGACATTGAATGTGAATATAGTCCAGAAAGTTTTCCAACTGTGGAAGAGGCTGCCCGGTTAAAACGTCCTCCACACACACATATTACCTTCAAAACTTCTCATATGATGAAACATCCGTGTAACTGGACCACATTGTATTTGGGCAGTGGGTTTAGTCACTGGGAAATGAGCGTCAATTGGTTTTTGTTCCCTGGTGGACCAGAGAGTACAATATCTGTCTTCCTGGTGGACCAGAGAGTACAATATATGTCTTCCTGGTGGACCAGAGAGTACAATATCTGTCTTCCTGGTGGACCAGAGAGTACAATATCTGTCTTCCTGGTGGACCAGAGAGTACAGCATCTGTCTTCCTGGTATTTACTATGTATGTCTGTATAGTGTATATGACTTCAAATCATGGAGGCGCTGGCTGACTTACTTGACAGACACACCGTTCGACCCACACTTGATGATTGTGACAAAAAGTAGACCTTGGTAGCAGTGAGAATGTAGGTCGTGTAGTATAACATTCGACCTGCTGTACAGTGCTAACTTTAACACCCACACTCACTCTCACTGCTCTAGTTAACACTTAACACTCTCACTGCCCTAGTTAACACTAAAACTCACTTCTACTTCTACTACTACCTCCACTACTGGCATTACCTCTACCACTCCTACTCCACTTCTTCCTCTCTTTATCCCTCCTCTCATATATATATATATATATATATATATATATATATATATATATATATATATATATATATATATATATATATATATATATATATATATATATATATATATATATATACCTCAGGCAGCAGGTGACTGGATATTTACTTTTCCCAATGTGCTTCATCACGGCTCCTATCAACTGCCTTTCTATTCTCAGGTGAAGGGTTAATTAGTTGATTAGTTGAAGGCCAAGAATTGACTCATGATTAAGAAGGGCAGGGATCAATTAGCTTGGGATTTGCAGAGTTATGTACATCCTTGAATCTGTTAGGCTGTCTTTTAAGATTTTCTTGGAGGAATAAGTTGTTAGTGTTTTTCTTAAGAGCTACGTATACCGAGAGGTATATGTATGTATGTATGTTGTGATGTATGTATATACACTGAGAGCAGCAGTGAAAATACACCGACAGGTATATATGAGTATATAATCACTGAAAGATATACGTCTGGAGGTGTATATTCTATCACTGCATTACCGCTGAAAGGTAGAGATGTATATTTCTCAAGAGTATATACACGGAAAGCTAACTTTAATGAGTATTATAGGTATTAATGTATTCTTGACTGGTGGTAAACAGGTGACCTGCACCTTAATGACCCTCGTGTGGCAGATACAATTTAAACTTAATACACCAACCAACTTTATCAATGGTAAACAAAAGAAAACTTACGCAGTAAGTCCACAATTATTTGCTGTTTGTTATATAAACTGAAGTCTTTGTGAGATCTGAAGAATCACTGGGAATTTAAGACGTTATTCCCGAAAGTTGACAAACTGAAGTAAATACGAATGTAATAATAACAATAATAATAATAATAAGGTTAGGTTAGGAAAGGTTTTCAGGAAACAGGACATGTCTCCTGACGCGGGTCTTAGTCATATCATGACCCGCAGCTGGAGTTCTTTTTTGGTTATCTGACCGAGGCCTTCCGCTGGATTTCCGGTCCTTTAAAAATTAGGGTTCATAAAAAAGAAAAAGGCACAATACCGTGACTGGAAGAATACACAAATAACCCATACGTAGGAGAAAGAAACTTTACCACGACGTTTCGGTCATATTTTGATTATTTACAAAGTCACAGTGTGACTTTGGTCCACGTGGGACCGAAACGTCGCCGTAACTTCCTCTCTATGTGCGGCTTATTTGTGTAAAATTAAGGTTAATATTATAACCATTTATTACTACTACTACTACAACTACTACTACTACTACTACTACTACTACTACTACTACAACTACTACTACTGTTCTAGCTGCTAGCTACTCTACTACTACTACTACCTACTACTCTGACTACTGCTGCTACTGTACTGACTACTACTACTACTACTACTACTACTGCTCTACTACTACTACTGCTACTACTCTACTACTACTACTGCTACTACTACTACTACTACTACTACTACTACTACTACTACTACTCACTACTACTACTACTCTCTCTACTCTACTACTACTGTCTACTACTACTACTACACTCTGCTACTACACGTCTACTACTCTACTGCTCTGCTACTCTCTACTACTACTTAGCTACTCTACTACTACTACTCTCTGCTCTACTCTGCTGCTGCTGCTCTGCTGACTACTCATCTGCTCTACTGCTACTACTCTACTACTACTACTCTACTACTACTACTAGCTACTACTACTACTCACTACTACTCTCTCTACTACTACTACTACTACTACTATCTCTCTGCTACTACTACTACTACTACTACACTACTCTACTACTCTACTATCTGTACTACTACTACTACTACTATACTATACTACTACTCACTACTACTACCTATGTACTGCTTCTAAGTTCTACTACTACTATTCCATCTACTAGTTTCTATCATTCACTACTCCTAACTCTTCTTGCTACTCTTAGTCACCACTTTCACACTGAATGACTACTACCTTGTTATGCTGTTTTACTATTACAACTCTACCCAACTACTACTACTATATCCTACTCACTACTGCTCTCTACTACTGCTACTACTACTACTACCTACTACTACACTACTGCTACTACTACTCTCTACTACTACTATCCTACTACCTACTACTTAGTGCTGCTCACTATACTACTATACTACTACTACTATTACTACTGCTACTACTACTACTATTAGTGCTGGTACTACTACTACTACTACTACTACTAATAATAATAATACACAAATCACATATATTTTACTATGTACATGCCTGTGTCTGAAGTTCTTTCTATATATTTTCCAATTGTTGATTTTTTTAAGTTTTAATTCAAAATTTTCTATCCTAATTCTGTTTTTGTTTCTTTCAGGTTCGATCCATTTCAAGTTTTTGAAGTGAGTATTAATCCTGTGTTTTTTATGTGTTTTTTTATAGTTTAAACCTACCCAACTATATATATAGTGATTACTGAACTAGAGGAAATATTTACGTGCAAAATACCTGGAAATACACAGGTTTTAGGGGTTAAAATATGTATGCTATTAGTTTGGTTTAATATCTTTATTATATACACCATCCTTATCATGTGGGTGGTAGTCGCAAGATTACAGTGGTACATAATGTGTCCAAGGACTGTACCTCAACATTACAAAGGTACATAATGGGTCCAGCAACTGGGCCACAAAGTTTTGATAACTGAACATGTTACAGAGTTGTTTTGTTGTCTAAGACCTTCGTGCAGTTGATGGAATTGTTGTGCCAAAACTAAGGTGTTGCTGTGTCAGACAAGTATGGTACCTGTATGGTACATTAATCATCGGTACTGGTCACGATTACTGTGTGATACATCTCTGACAAGCTTTGTACTAGACAAACATGATAACAAGACTGTTTCAGCAACCAGATTATTAAAGTTCAAAGATGGCACTGTAAAGAGAATGCGGAAGTAGACAGGGTCACTGTCAGGAAGCCGCCAGTCTCATGTAATGAGCGTTAGTTAGTCCAGCTGGCTCACTGGCCCATTATAGCGCAGGTGGTATGTGGTGCCGCCACAGCTGGTGCCACACCGCTTGACACACAACATGACCGATGGCACTACTTCTGCCACTGCTAGATTTACATCTACTGTTGTTATGGAGACTCGTCTCCTCAAGCTCTTGTGTTGCCAGGGAAAAAAGAATATATATATATATATATATATATATATATATATATATATATATATATATATATATATATATATATATATATGCCGTTATTAATATTTGTACATTAATGGGAACGCTAAACCCATAGGGATTATACAACGCCTTGGAAGTGAAGACAGCAGGCTTGATTCGAGGAACGGGAGAGTGGCATAAATACCTTGGATCAAGAGCCCTTCAGCAGCGTCAAGGCACTGCCTTGACGGGGTAGTCAGACATCAACAGTGCACTTGACAGTGTTAACCAGGCCAGGCACTGTATATTCCTTCATGTTGACAGTGTAAATACAACTTACATTGAATTTATTATATTTATGATTCAACTAAAAATGTCTATAGTGTTTTTGAAGTTATAATCTGTCCTGCTATTGCAAATTATTATTATTATTATTATTATTAAGGGGTAGCGCTTAATCCTTAGGGATTTAGGCAATCAGATATGATGCAAATAACGGGAGACCATATCACTTTCCTTGGATCTAGAGCCTCCATCACCACACCTGCATCCAGGTTTATTCTGCTATTATTATATCGCTCTATTATTTGTCGCCATTTTGGCTTCTAGTCATATTTTATTAATAAGTATTCGTCAGTGCGGTTTGGTGTGGTGTTTGCGTCAGGTGTCGCAGCTGCTTGCGATCTGCAGTGATCTTGACCGTCCCCCCTCAACCTCACTGTTGCAGTGATGGTAATCTTGACCATACCCCCTCAACCTCACTGTTGCAGTGATGGTAATCTTGACCATACCCCCTCAACCTCACTGTTGCAGTGATGGTAATCTTGACCATACCCCCGCAACCTCACTGTTGCAGTGATGGTAATCTTGACCATACCCCCGCAACCTCACTGTTGCAGTGATGGTAATCTTGACCATACCCCCGCAACCTCACTGTTGCCTCCACGTTTTAGTGATTCATTGAAAAAAAACTGTCATCGCTGGTTGGTTGGTTAATGGGGCTTAAAGTCTGCTACGCGAAGGTCGTTAAGGCTGGTTGCTTGGATAATGGGGCTTGAAGTCTCCTACACGAGGGTTGTTAAGGGGGTTTGAAGTCTATCTGCTACACGAGGGTCATTAAGGCTTCGTGTCACTTCTCACCACCAGTCAAGAATACATTAATACCTAAAATAGAGAGCAAATTAAACCCTCACTGTATATACATCACTATACATACACAGAGACACACCTCAGCGTGTATATATACTATATCCTATCATCCCAGACTGTTGCAACACATACTAGAGGTTGATGAGGGTACATCTCAGCATCTCCAGAGTACCATAAAGTCCTGCATCTTACACCCAGCATCACAGTGTAAGCACCATTTTCACTCTTGCACATTTTTCCCCGTGTAAAACGCAGTATTTTCGTGGTACTGAGATTGTGTGCCGTAAGTCGCATTTATTGTGGCTTCCCAAGGCCGTTAGGTAGTGCTGCTGTTTTTTGTTTTAGTTTCCCTTAAAAACTTGTAAATCCGCGATGTGTAACTACAGTATTATGTGCGAGAGATATAATGATTATAATCATAACCATAATTTTTAAAGGGGTGGAGGGGTAAGGCAGTGGAAGGCCTCGGTCAGATGACCAAAAAGCCCCAGCTGTGGGTCATCATATAAGACCTGCCTCAGGAAACACTTGTCCTGATTCCTGACAAACCTTATACTTATCTACATGTGGGAACCCCAGTTGCGTACTGCTACACTATTCTGTATGATAGTTACATGGTAGTAACACCAGTAGTGTGCTGCTACACTATTCTGTATGATAGTTACACAGTGGGAACACCCACAGTGTTCTGCTACACTATTCTATATGGTAGTTACACAGTGAGAACACCCACAGTGTTCTGCTACACTATTCTATATGATAGTTACACAGTGAGAACACCCACAATGTGCTGATACACTATTCTATATGATAGTTACACAGTGGGAACACCCACAGTGTTCTGCTACACTATTCTATATGGTAGTTACACAGTGAGAACACCCACAGTGTTCTGCTACACTATTCTATATGATAGTTACACAGTGGGAACACCCACAATGTGCTGATACACTGTTCTATATGATAGTTACACAGTGGGAACACCCACAGTGTTCTGCTACACTATTCTATATAATAGTTACACAGTGGGAACACCCACAGTGTGCTGATACACTATTCTATATGATAGTTACATGGTGGGAACACCCACAGTGTTCTGCTACACTATTCTATATGATAGTTACATGGTGGGAACACCCACAGTGTGCTGATACACTATTCTATATGATAGTTACATGGTGGGAACACCCACAGTGTGCTGATACACTATTCTATATGATAGTTACATGGTAGGAACACCCACAGTGTGCTGATACACTATTCTATATGATAGTTACATGGTGGGAACACCCACAGTGTGCTGATACACTATTCTATATGATAGTTACACAGTGGGAACACGCACAGTGTGTGGCTACCATTATTCTATTCTCTACAGTAGTTACATTACCAGAATATTGCCGTCTCACATTCCAGCACACAGGATATGTTTCATACACCAGGTAATGGAATATGTCAGTCTGATGTGTCAGACTTCAGCTGGGCTATGTCGATATTGTTACATATTTACTTCCTCTTTAATATCGAGTTTTCAGTGAAATTTCAGTGAGTTCTGAAGTAATCCTGTAGAGCTTTAAGAAGTTATCTGATTTTCAGAAATATTGTCCCTTCAGAGGTGCCATGATGGTGGTAGAGGATTTTTGAGAAAGGAAATTTTAGCTGCTCCTTACTGTCTTCCTTGGTCTGGACCTTTTTGTCTTCCATTCCACAATCGCTGTAGTACCCCGATGGGTTTAGCCCTTTCCCGTGACGGTAATAATAATAATGTATGACCAGTGTCTTTGCCTATATTCTCATTATGCTAACATTCTCACCCATTACATTAAGATTCTAAGTCATTAACATTCTCAGTCATTATATTAACATTCTAACTCATTAACGTCTCGTTATCTTTAATTCTTGTGGTGCCACTTATTCACTTAATTTTGAAAGAAAGGAGCTATGGTCTCTACAACAGTATATTAATATATATACATATACTCATTATTTTTCGTTCCTTAATAAAAATGGTTATAACTATAACCTTAATTTTCAAAGGAGTGGAGAGGTAAGCCAGTGGAAGGCCTCGGTCAGATGACCAAAAACTCCAGCTGAAAACCTTACCTAACTTAACCTTGGTTGATGTCTCAGCCTGCCATGCTCTTCTCTCTCTTCCATCTACATTGATTTTTAGGCCGTTCATGTAATTACAATACAGTACAATTTTTATTTCTTAATGTGGTACAAATAATTTAATTTACATGTAACAAAACATTAATAAGCACAGGTACAAAGGTACAGGTACACATAAGTTCAATTAACATACTGCGGCTGGCCAGGGTTCGATCCTGCATTCCCATGCCCAGCCTTGTGAGAATAGGATACAGTACACATCCCTCTATCCACTGGACCACAAATTCTCCCAGTGGATGCTTACTGTATCCTGGTCTCACAGGGCTGGGCATGGGAACGCAGGACCGAATCCTGGCCAGCCGCAGTTCTGTTAACGATTCAAAATAATTTGTTTCGTGATTTCATTAATATTCGGCAGATGCAACATTCCCTCACTAAGCAGCAGGGGCGCCACGAGTACACTAAGAGACAACACATTAAGTGTCAGGGGCCCAAGACTGTTCAACTGCCTCCCACCATACATAAGGGGGATTACCAATAGACCCTGGCTGTCTTCAAGAAGGCGCTGGACAGGCACTTAAAGTCAGTACCTGATCAGCTGGGCTGTGGTTTGTACGTCGGTTTGCGTGCGGCCAGCAGTAACAGCCTGGTTGATCAGACCTGATCCACCACGAGACCTGGTCTCAGACCGGGCTGCGGGGGCGTTGACCCCCAAAACCCTCTCCAGGTAATAGTAATGTATGTGTAAATTACCTAAGATAACCCCAAAAAACCATTGCTATGGTTCCTCCCTCCCCCTCGCTCCTCTATTGTAACCTTTGCAAATAAATAAAAATTTGTACGTATTTGTATTTGTAATGTCATCTCCGGGACCTGACTGACCGGGGTATGACTTTCAAGACAGCCAGAGTCAATGATCACTGCCTTATCTGATGAGCACAAAAAACTAGATGTGTCCACATCCCGGACCACTTCTGTAAGCACAAGATGCAAGAATTTGCAACTGGAAGCTTCTGGGCAGCAGGTGAAAGCATAGCGACCTTAAATACCCTGGATTGTTGATTTAGAATCATAGAGTTCTCAGGGTATAAGGTATATGGACACCTTCGCAGAGTTTGCACTAGTACCACTACTACTACCACCACTAGTACCACTACTACTACCACCACTAGTACCACTACTACTACCACCACTAGTACCACTACTACTACCACCACTAATACCACTACTACTACCACCACTAGTATCACTACTACTACCACCACTAGTATCACTACTACTACCACGACTAGTACCACTACTACTATCACCACTAGTACCACTATTACTACCACCACTAGTACCACTACTACTACCACCACTAGTACCACTATTACTACCACCACTAGTACCACTACTACTACCACCACTAGTACCACTACTACTACCACCACTAGTACCACTACTACTACCACCACTAGTACCACTACTACTACCACCACTAGTACCACTATTACTACCACCACTAGTACCACTACTACTACCACCACTAGTACCACTACTACTACCACCACTAGTACCACTACTACTACCACCACTAGTACCACTACTACTACCACCACTAGTACCACTACTACTACCACCACTAGTACCACTACTACTACCACCACTAGTACCACTACTACTAATACTACTACTACCACCACTACTAGCACTACTACTAACACCACTAGTATCACTACTGGTACCAATTCGACTTTTTTGGGTTATTCTAGATAATTTACACTGTATGAAAATTTTACTTAAGTGTACCTGTGCCTAAAAAAACTTACTAGGTCTACTTGTCAATACTGTATACACAACAACACTGCTGTATCTTGGTACAGAACATGTCTACAGCTTAGTTGCTCAGCCACTAGTTATGACTGAGAAGAGTTGGACCTTCCTAGCATGGGCCAGTAGGCTTGCTATGCTGCTTCTTAATTCTTATTCCTGTGGCTCCATCTCAACTTCCATATATCACTTCTGGCTCAAGTATAAAAAGGCTACATTCTTATGCTTCAGGTGCACATTAATTGAAGCCAGGAGCTGCAACTCAACTTCTATAAACACAACTAGACGAGTGTTTCAGGTCACTTAGCTTCAACCCAGATACTTGAAGGAACACGTTTGGTAAAAATAGAAATAGTATTAATAATGTATAATAATATTGTTAATAAAAAAATGAGACAGAATGTTACGAACAGTTTACTATTAAAAACTCATACTTAGGATAAGATAAGATAGGAGAGGAACCTGTGGATGACTCTCCTTAATCATTGGCATATCATAACTATACGAGTTTTTGTTAACTAGAATGTCAATGTTAATCTACAGTACATAATATAAGGGAATCTTTTTTTTTTATGACTACATGTTGAGGTCTCTGAATCTACATTCTTGAAAGCTGCTGTAGAATGAAGGAAGAGATGACTGAGATATTTCAAGTTTAAGACAACTATAAATAAAGCACACATAAAATGTTCAGAATAAACCATCAGTATAATGCACCTCTATATAACAGACTTCGGACAAATGGAACAAAACCAGCTGGGTCAGCCAATTCAGAAACCATGCACAAAAGTTCACTGGTTACATAAGTTCATTGCTTTATAATTTGTTCATGAGTGCAACCATGTACAGACGTAAGTAAATTTACTTACATGATTCATTACCTTGTAACTAGTGAATTAATTACCATTGTACCTTGTTCAGCTATCAAAACTTTGGGCCCAGTCTCTGGACCCTATATATACCTCTGTAATCTGCAAATACCTTTGTAACTTGTCATGATTGTGACCATCTGAGTTCATTACCTTTGTAACTTGCTCAGCTATCAAACTTTGAGGTCCAGTCCCTGGACCCATTATGTACCTCTGTAATCTTTTGACTACCGCCCACAGGATGGGTATGGGGTGCATAATAAAGATATCAAACTAAATTACATAAGTTTCTATTGTTATTATAATGGCAAAATAATGTCTTTTTTCCTGTCCAACCACGCTTACCATCTTAACCAAGAAATAACTCAAAACGGTGGATTCCATTTGGGAAAATTCACTCATTTAGGAATAAAGTTGTTGATGAGTGGAACAGTCTTGAGCAAGCAGGGCTAAACCTACAAGGGTCATACAGCACTAGCTTTAAACCTACTAAGGTCATACAGCACTAGCTTTAAACCTACTAAGGTCATACAGCACTAGCTTTAAACCTACTAGGGTCATACAGCACTAGCTTTAAACCTACTAGGGTCATACAGCACTAGCTTTAAACCTACTAGGGTCATACAGCACTAGCTTTAAACCTACTAAGGTCATACAGCACTAGCTTTAAACCTGGATGGAAATAAATGGTATAAAATACCGACACAATGGAAAAATAAACACATAAGCAGTATAATGTGATCCTTTATTGACAACGTTTCACCCACACAATGGGCTTTATCAAGTCACAGACAGATCTGTCTGTGACTTGATACAGCCCACTGCGTGGGCGAAACGTTGTCAATAAAGGATCACATTATACTGCTTATGTGTTTATTTTTCCAGCTTTAAACCTACTAAGGTCATACAGCACTAGCTTTAAACCTACTAGGGTCATACAGCACTAGCCTTAAAAATACATTTGACAGATATAAGAGTGACAAGGGTCAGGCCAGTAGGCCTACTGTAGTTCTTCTCTATTCTTATGTTCTTATAATCAGGGTTCCCCATGATTGTAATAACACCCTATAATAATAATCCTCACGTGGCCGAGGATACAACTCGAGAAGAGGAATTCCCAGAGGTGAAAGTTGAGACTGGAAGTCATGAGAGCAGGTGACCTGTCAAACCTGTTCCAGCCATCAGTAAAAACCATATGAGAGAGAGGTGTGCAAACACACACACACTATAATAATAATATATTTTATTTTGACATGCTACATGTATGTACAAAGTAGCATAATAGTTGGGTGTACATGCCAAAAGCCCCTTTATATGTATATACAATGTATTTATGTAACATTTATGTGGTCTTATTCGTATTCAGGTTGAACATGAGGCGTGTTTGGACTTAGAAATCAAGATTGACCGTGGAGAGTCCATCACTAAGGGCAGCACACTACAGGACTTGAGTGAGTGTATTATTATTGTTGTATTATATACAGAGAACCACTAAATCTACACGAGTCATTCATTCAATGAGTATAGTATATATGCCGTACTGCATGCGAGTCCAGTTTGTGACGTGTTTTGATATATGATCAAGAGTTATTATAATGTGTCTGATTCCTTTTTTATATATAGAACATAATAGTATTTTTATTTGCTTGAATTAAGTCCTTTCATTGGATATAAAATATGGCATCGTTAGATAAGTGTAAAGCACATAATTGCTCGAAGTGGAATAGCCTTCACATTGAATAACCTGCCAATTTATGAAATTTTATTTAGTGTTCTGGCTTTTAATTAATATCAAAGCACTATTGTGTGATTACTTAATGCACTATTCAAACATGGGGATACTCATATACATATTAAAATTTAAAAGCTCAATAGCATTTGAATATATCTTCCATTTTCAGTGGACACTCCTGATCCATACGTGATACTAAGAATACCTGGTAGTTCCAACCCCTCCAAAAGAACCAGCCACGTGGACAACTGTACCAATCCTCTCTGGAACGAAACTTTTCACTTTTACCTGGATCCTTCAAAAGAATATACCTTAAGTAAGTATTTTATTTTTTGTACCTCCCCAGGTATACTCTAGGTATACAGAAAAAAAATAATAAATTGCAGCACAGATAATAAATAAGATTATTATTATTATTATTATTATTATAATCAAATAGAAGCGCTAAACCACAGGGGTTATACAGCAATAAATAAGATACTACAGTATATACAACGTTTCCACCCATGCTGAGGACTCAACCACAGATGCTCAATATATGAGGTGTGAACCTTGCCAGCCAAGCCATGGGACACTGTACTTTATATATTAAATTTACCAACCCAAGCATTTAAATAACCTTATCTCATTTGAATGAGAGAATAATTTTAATTTGAAAGCTAAACAATGAACTGCCTCATTTAGTAGTTATGTAAAGAGCAAGATTCTTTCTTTAAATATTTGAGTGTATGTTTCATGAAATTACATCAGAGAAAAAAATTCCCAAAATTCATGCTGTAAATTCTGAAAACTGCATAGGCCAGGATTGTTTATTCAAAATGCTTTGACTTAAAAGAAACCCCATTTGGTCGTTTCCATACCAGCTACAGTAGTTGTTCAGTTTGGGGTAGTGACATGCTGCAACCCATTGCCATTGATTTGAAAATGATTAAGAGTAAGTACGTACTTAGTCTCTCAAGTGCTAGACTCGACTTTTGTGGCAGGTGTTGTGTGGCCCCTATGACTTTAGCACACACCAATGAATGTACAGTACTGTATACCTGGAGAGGGTTTTGGGGGTCAATGCCCCCGTGACCTGGTCCATGACCAGGCCTCCCGGTGGATCAGGGCCTGATCAACCAGGCTGTCACTGCTGACAGCACGAAGGCCAACGTACGAACACAGAATCTACCATAAAATATACCTGCATGGGTGCTTTAGAAGCAATTGTCAGTTGATGACCCTGTGCTACAGTGGAATGGGTTCCAAGACCTGCTACTGAGAAAGAGTTACTAGTCCCTCTACAGTTTTGCACTTATTCATGCTGATGAAGGACACTTGATCCAAGGAATTGGAGCCAACCTTTCTTTCCTTGGATCAGACCTGATTACCTCCCATTCCCAAGGTGCTGTATGAGCCTCACTTCCTAATAAATATAATAATAATAATCTACAGTTTTACACTCTTATGAGGTAAGATTGTCCAAACACTTACACATGCAAATAAAATAGATACGATACAAATAGACGGATCACCACTTCAGGGAACCTATTAGTAGAATATACAGTAAAGCAACCAACAAAATCAATCATGAAACCCTGTGTAGTATGCAAACTAACAAGCAAACGTTCCTCTGCATGGATTACATGCAACTTTTGTGGTAAATGCTGCCACGCCCCTTGTGTAGACATTCAAGACTTTACTACCCGAGATATTAAACAAGGGAAGTGTTTTTGGGTATGTCCAAATGAGACCGAACTGTGGAATAAAATCACATCGATACTAAAAGATGACAACACCAAATCGGACTTCATAAAAAACATGACAGCTTTCTATAACAGTTGGGAAAGTAAAAAATCAGGGCCAGATGGTGCTACCGCCCCTGGTACAGATGTTGAAATGGTAGCCAGTAAATTTAAGAATGGAGAAATAAATGATGGTGACCTGAAGAGGGACAGTAGCTCTAGTGAAATAAATGATGGGGAAACAGGTGTAGATAAGGACACACACAAAACCGTTACAAACTAGCAATAACACGGTAGATAGTAAACAAGGGGATGCCCTGGGAAATACTGAAGATAAATTACCGGAAACAGTTGAAGGCTCCATTGTTAGCACTAGTAACGAAGACAGACACGAGACAGGAACACACCCACCAATGGGGAACACAGTCACAAAAAACCAGGGCAAACGGAAACCAGGCCTATGTGAATATTATGCACTTGGTATCTGCAGGCATGGAAAATCTTGGAAATCAGATGGGACATGCAATTATGATCACCCCAGAAAATGCCGTTCCCATATGAAAACAGGCAAATGCAACCTCCCGTCCTGTAAGTTTTTCCACCCTGAAATGTGCCACACATCAATTCAGGAAAGACAGTGCTATAACTTATATTGCCAGGCATACCACCTAAAGGGTACGAGGTGACACAGAACATCCAGACCATGGCAAAATCAGGGTAGCCACAGCCACTCCAGAGAGGTTTTTTAGTGCCAGGAAGGAAAAAAAGCTGGCAGGAAATGACAGAAATTGTACACCAACTGCAATCATTTCTGGAATGGAATCACAGTCAGTGGCCTCCACTCAATTACAACAGATATTAGAGCCAGGAAAAAAAGACCCCATCCCATACCACCAATCCAACTACATTCATCTTTGCTAATATACAGGGTCTAAAGCCAGCAACAAACAACAAGGTACCTTACATTCGTGGACTGCTTACAGAGTCAAATGCTATGTTTGCGGCTTTCACAGAGACCCACATAAGAGATCACGTGGACAATGAAATATGGATCCCGGGCTACAACTTATACAGGTGTGACAGAGTGAACAGGCAAAAATGGGGGGTTGGCCTGTATATCACAGAGTCACTTATATGTTCAGAACTACTAAATGCCTCAAATGATGTAGTTGAAGTATTAGCAATAAAGGTCGAGAATCAAAACCTGGTCATCGTGGTTGTCTACAAGCCCCCGGATGCAACATCCCAACAATTCCAGGAACAGCTTCTGAAAATTGACCACTGTCTGGAAAATCTTCCAGCTCCTGCCCCCAACATCTTGCTACTGGGGGATTTCAACCTCAGGCACCTAAAATGGAGGAACATTGCAAACAATGTGGTAGCAAAGATAACACCAGGAGGCAGCTCAGATGAAAATTCACACATGCATGAACTTTTAAATCTCTGCACCAAGTTCACCTTAAACCAGCAAATAGTAGAGCCCACAAGAATAGAGAATACGCTGGACCTCATCTTCACCAACAATGATGATCTGATACGAAATGTCATCATATAAAAAACAATATACTCAGATCACAACATAATAGAGGTCCAGACATGCATGCGGGAGCCCCAGATCAACAAAATGTGATCAGCTGCAGGAGCTTTCTCCAAATTCAACTTCAATAACAAAAACATAAGGTGGGACCAAGTAAACCAAGTCCTAAAAGATATAAACTGGGAAGATTGCCTAAGCATCATGGATCCCAACCTATGTCTAGAACAAATTAACTCTGTGATACTTGAGGTTTGCTCAAGGCAAATTCCCTTAAGGAAAAGGAAGAGAAGATGCAAACTAGAAAGAGAGAGGCGCTCCCTATACAGGCGAAGGCAAAGAATAACGGAGCAGCTACAGGAGGCCAATATCTCTGAAATACGTAGGGAGACACTAGTCAGAGAAATAGCAAACATCGAATTAAAACTAAAGGAATCTTACAGGAATCAAGAGACACGGGAAGAACTAAAAGCCATAAATGAAATTGAAAGAAACCCTAAGTATTTCTTTTCCTATGCAAAATCAAAGTCGAGAACAACAACCAGTATTGGGCCCCTACTTAAACGGGATGGGTCCTACACAGATGACAGCAAGGAAATGAGTGAGTTACTTAAATCCCAGTATGACTCAGTTTTTAGCGAGCCACTAATCAGACTGAAAATTGAAAACCTAAATTATTTTTTTATGAGAGTGCCACAGAACTTGACAGACGCATGCCTTTCTGACATCACCATGACGCCAAATGACTTCGAAAAGGCAATAAATGACATGCCCATGCACTCCGCTCCAGGCCCAGACTCATGGAACTCCGTGTTCATCAAGAACTGCAAAAGCCCCTATCACATGCTTTAACAACCTATGGAGAGGGAGCATGGACACTGGGATTGTCCGCAGCTACTAAAAACAACAGACATAGCCCCGCTCCACAAAGGGGGCAGTAAAGCAATAGCAAAGAACTACAGACCAATTGTGCTAACGTCCCATATCATAAAAATCTTTGAAAGGGTTCTAAGAAGCAAGATCGCCACCCATCTTGATACCCATCAATTGCACAACCCAGGACAGCATGGGTTTAGAGCAGGCCGCTCCTGTCTGTCCCAACTACTGGACCACTACAACAAGGTCCTGGATGCTCTAGAAGATAAACAGAATGCAGATGATATATACACAGATTTTGCAAAAGCCTTTGACAAGTGTGACCATGGTGTAATAGCACACAAAATGCGTGATAAAGGCATAACAGGAAAAGTTGGTAGATGGATCTATAATTTCCTAACATGTAGAACACAAAGAGTAGTAGTCAACAGAGTAAAGTCTGAGGCAGCTACTGTGAAAAGCTCTGTTCCACAAGGCACAGTACTTGCTCCCATCCTATTCCTCATCCTCATATCAGACATTGACAGGGATATAAGCCACAGTGCTGTGTCTTCCTTTGCAGATGACACCCGAATCTGTATGACAGTGTCCACCATTGAAGACACTGCAAGACTCCAAGCAGACATAAACCAAATCTTTAAATGGGCTGCAGAAAACAATATGAAGTTCAATGATGAGAAATTTCAATTACTCAGATACGGAAAACGTGAAAAAATTAAAATCTCATCGGAGTACAAAGCTAATTCCAACCACACAATAGAGCGAAAAACTAATGTCAAAGACCTGGGAGTGATCATGTCAGAGGATCTCACCTTCAAGGACCATAACAAAGTAGCAATTGCATCTGCTCGAAAAATGACAGGATGGATAATGAGAACCTTCAAAACCAGGGATGCCAAGCCCATGTTGACACTTTACAGATCGCTTGTTCTATCTAGGCTGGAATATTGCTGCACACTAACTGCACCTTTCAAGGCGGGTGAAATTGCTGACCTTGAAAATGTGCAGAGAACCTTCACCGCATGCATAAGTGCGATAAACCACCTCAACTACTGGGAACGCTTGAAGTTCCTAAACCTGTACTCTCTAGAACGCAGGCGGGAGAGATACATTATTATATACACATGGAAAATTCTTGAGGGCTTAGTACCAAACTTGCACACAAAAATCACTCCCTACGAAAGCAAAAGACTCGGCAGGCGATGTAACATCCCCCCAATGAAGAGCAGGGGTGCCACTAGCACGTTGAGGGACAACACAATAAGTGTCAGGGGCCCAAGATTGTTCAACTGCCTCCCAGCATACATCAGGGGGATTACCAACAAACCCCTGGCTGTCTTCAAGCAGGCACTGGACAGGCACCTCAAGTCGGTACCTGATCAGCCGGGCTGTGGTTCGTACGTTGGACTGCGTGCGGCCAGCAGTAACAGCCTGGTTGATAAGGCTCTGGTCCAACAGGAGGCCTGGTCACAGACCGGGTCATGGGGGCGTTGACCCCTGGAATTCTCTCCAGGTAGACTCCAGGTAGGTACCTAGTGTTAACTGGTATTTCTAGTGGTTTGTAAACCTAAACAAAAAGTACATGTACATTTCTCAGTGCTTTGAATTATGGATTAAATGCTAATAAATGAACATGTTTTGCCCTCAGTTTGAAACCTAGCCTTTTAAAGCCTTTACTTTATTATTTTGCAGAAGCGATATTAATGGATGCCAACTACACAATGGATGAAACTCTAGGGGAGGACACCTTTTGTGTTAATGAACTAACTAATGACATCCCCATGGCTTACACATTTATCTTCCCTGGTGGCTCCAAGGTTCATGCGGTTCTTACGCTACAGAAAAAGTAAGTATACAGTACAGTGGACCCTCGGTTAACGAATACCCCGGAAATCGTGCAATTATGTAAGTATAATTTTGTAAGTTCTTGTGGAAGTGTATTTTTGGGGGTCTGAAATAGACTAACATACGTGAAATTTTTCCTTAAGGGAGTAAATTCGTTCGGTAATGGCACTTGAGCAGACTTCAGGAGTGAAGTTTTTACGAAACTCGGGGGTCCACTGTACTGTAGTACAATACATTTATTTGGCCATTTTAGATCAATGATGCTGATGTTTCGTTTTAGCTTGTTAATTTGTTTTCCATTTACCATCAATTACGTACAATTGTAGCACGTCTTGCCAGAATTGCTAGGTCTATTCAATTCTGTTTTGGATGGGCGAGGCCTGAGAGACATCATCATACAGTATGGCACTCTTCCATAATTGTTCTATGAATGCACAGACACAAATAATTCTGATAGTCCCCATTTAAGACAACAGAATAAGCAATCCATGCAGATCAGGACTATTTTTAGGTATATTTCACATACTGTACCTAAATTATTATAAGGTATCATTAAAAAAACTGAATAAAAAATATAAATTTAGCTGTGTATACGTATTCCATTTGTAAGGAAAATAAATGAAAGACATGGAAACCTTATGGCCTTTTCCTAATAAAAAAATTAATGTTGAAGTTAATTTGAGCACTTTCGTGGAGAAACAACACTTATTGGAAAATAATTATGTGGTTCATGTCACAGGGTTAAAAATACAGTGGACCCCCGGTTTACGTGCTGCTCCAAACTTGAACAATTATGTAAGTGTATTTTTGTAAGTTCTTTTGTAAGTGTATTTTTGGGGGTCTAAAAGGACTAATCTAATTTACATTATTCCTTATGGGAACAAATTCGTTTGATAACGGCACTTGAACAGCATTCTGGAACGAATTAATTATGTAAACCGGGGGTCCACTGTACATTGATTTTATCACTAAAATATTTTTAATTAAATTTTTAGCATAATTTTAAAAATTATGTAACAAAGAGAATGTATCTTTACAGCAAAGTACCCGATCTACGTTTCTCTCTGGCATTGTGTAACGAAGAGAAAGAATTTCTCCAAACCCGTCGGCAGAAGGTGCTAGTTGCAATGAAGAAGTTACTGGGAGATAAAGCACCGGACACTGAACAGCAGGTAAAGTTGGTTTTAGCTTAATATCTTTTATTATGCGCCCCATATCCATCCTGTGGGCAGTAGTCAAAAGATTACAGAGACACATAATGGATCCAGGGACTGGGTCCCAAAGTTTTGATAGCTGAACAAGATACAATGGTAATGAACTATTTACATGTTTATATCTGGTTATAATCGTAATGTGTTATTTATGCAGACATGAATTAGGTCAAAGTAGAAACTCTCTGTATACAAATATGAGAGGAAAAAAAAGAGTTAAAAAAATTAAGAAAACAGATTTTTATTTCTTTATGAAGTACAGGCACAATGAATGATGTATTAATATTGGTAGAATCACCGACAATATGTTAAGTAAAAGGACACAAATTTCACTTTAGTTGCATTTGTGTCCTTTTACTTAACAATGAATGATGGTTAATAATAATAATAATAATAATAATAATAATTTTTATTTCAATGCATGTTACAAGTGTACAATGTTATTGGTAGTTACAAATATAATACAATTATAAAACTGTAATGCAAGGAGAGCCACTGGCATGCCATGGCATTAGGGGCAGTTTATTCTAGAGACTTATTCACTAAGTACTTAATGCTAAAGAAATTGATTGAGTTTATTCTAGTTCTATTTTATTTAAATTATTAAATGGTTATACATACTATTTAAAGACAATACAAGAGAAATTGGTTGAGTTTAATCTAGTTGTAGAATTTATTTCAAATTACAGTATGTTGATGCTATACTAGTATAATAACAATACTAGAAATAGTTTTAGAGTTTCATCTAGGTATATATTTTATTTCAAATTAAGAAAATGATGATACTATAAGATTTTAAATGACAATATGATGATATGAGATTGCAACAAGTGTTAAGGAGGATGAACATATCAAAATGAGATCTTCTTAAGTAAAATAATATTGGGTTTGGAAGTTTGTTACAGTATGAGTATTTAGTATAGGGTGAGTAGGTGACTTTTGAGAAGAGTCTTGAATTGATTTTCCGACAAGGTTAACTTGATATTTACTGGTAATGAATTCCAGATTTTGGGGCCCTTTATGTGCATAGAATTTTTACATTGGTTAGTATGGACTCGGGGTATGTCAAATAGTGATCTGTGTCTTGTGTCATGTTAGTGGGACCTATTAAAGTTGTTGAGGAGAATTCTGAGCGAGGGTTAATATTAGCATGTAGAGTTTATGTATGTAGAAGGCACATGAATAGGTATGAATATTTTTTATGGTGAGTAGTTTTAAGGTTCTGAATATAGGTGGAGTATGCTGTCTAGAGTGGGAATTTGTTATCATCCTGACTGCAGCCAGTTAGGTTAGGTAAGGTTTGTCAGGAAACAGGACAAAGTGTTTCCTGATGAGTGATGGTAAATGTTTTAATAAAAAGAACTTGAGAATTAAATTGAACAATACATACTTCGTCTTTTTAAAATATTTTATTAAGAAATGGGCTGGCTTCAGTTACCCACAACTTTTATTTTTGCTGAAAATTTTGCCGAGTTTTTTTTTCAACAAATTAGCTGTCTTCGACCAAGGTAGGGAGACCCAAAAAAGGAAGAATCACTTTCACTCCATCACTGTCTTACCAGAGGGGCGCTTATAGTACTTCACTTCATTTATTAAATACAATACGAAAATGAAAGAAATCACAATTAAATACTGTACCTGATTGCCAAAATTAAAAAATACCACAATGAAAACAGGAAATAAAACCTGACAACTTTCATCTGCTTACACACATATCTTCAGAGGAATAGGTACAGTGGTACCCCGACTTACGATGGTCCCCAAACACACCCTTTTATGTAAGTTGATTTTTTTAAATGCTTTTGTAAGTGTAATTTTGGGGGTCTAAAAGGACTAGTCTATTTTACATCATTTCTTATGGAGATAAATTCGTTTGGTAATGGCACTTGAACAGCATTCTGGAATGAAAAAATATCGTAAGTTGGGGTACCACTGTATTTTTTTCATAGGGTTAATCATGTATGTGTATCCTTGCAGGTTCCTATTATTGGAGTACTAGGGTCGGGTGGTGGGTTCCGTGCCATGACGTGCCTCAGCGGTGCAGTGAAGGCTTTGCAAGAGTCTGGCATTCTTGACTGTGCCACATACATCACCGGGCTCTCGGGTTCATCATGGTAAGCCAAATCTTAAGACTCACTCGCCAAGGGTTCAAATCCCACCCGTTCTGTGGTTTGAAAAGTTAAACCTTCTTTGTAAGCATTTAACATAGCAGCAGTGGAGTATTAATTTCTGTAGATTTTCACTATATTATAATATAGTACATGGTAATAATAATAATAATAATAATAATAATCTTTATTTCTACATGTACATGTATACGGTAGTTTCAAGCTTTTCATAGTGCTTATAATGTACTCCCAAATAAACTTCAATTTACTACATCACATTTTTCATTTTCCCAGGTACATTTCGACACTGTATTCACATGATTTATTCCCCAATGTAACACATGCTCAAATACAAAAGGAACTTCGAGACTCTGTCACAATGGACTGGAAGTGGAAACTCCTCAATGCACCAAAGTACGTGGCCAGTATGGTTGCCAAATACAAACAAGGACAGCCGGTGTCATTCACTGATTTTTTTGGTCATCTTCTTGGAGATGTTCTTCTCAAAGGGGTAATAAGACATTTTATTACTTTTTATTTTTTGACCTATAATTATGTAAAAATTATAGAATTTTAAACAAAGGCTGTCTTTGATCTCAGATTAAGTCATAAGAAACGACTGTCAATGAATAAACAGGAAGATGGCTATCTTTGTTATACAGTATAATATTCCTGAAATCGTACTGTAAAATTTAAATCATTAACATAAACATTTATTTCAGCAAAAACACAAAAAACTGACTGAATCACAGCGGATACTTGTCCAAGGAGTCGTACCCATGCCTTTGTACACATGTCTTCATGCCAAGAAGAAAGTGTCATGTCGCTCTTTCTCAGTAAGTACACTAGCAGGAATTTTCATAGACACCATGTTTAGTTTTGCCTTGCATTATATACAGTGGTACCTCGGTTAACGATGGTCCCCAAACTCGTCCTTTTATGTAAGTTTATTTTTTTAAATGCTTTTGTAAGTGTATTTTTGCGGGTCTAAAAGGACTAGTCTATTTTACATTATTCCTTATGGGGATAAATTCGTTTGGTAATGGCACTTGAACAGCATTCTGGAACGAAAAAATATCGTTAACCGAGGTACCACTGTATTAAAGAACCCCAATGGAAATAAGTCATTTTGACTTTTTTGGCTTTTCCTGGTAAATTATACCATGTATGATAATTGTACTTATGTGTACCTGTTCTAAATAAACTGACTTACTTAAATTCTTGATTTAATGGGATAAAAGTGAGGAATGGGTAGCTATTAATGGTGATTGTAGTAGATAGTGATGAGATTTGCCATGACTATCAATTACAGACAGTTCTGACCCAGTAGATTGTTCCATATTCCTTTAATCTGTTAAATGAAGATCCGTTTACTGTATTTTCTGTCAATTATTTTTATGTGCTTTTTGAAGAGATGCAATGTTTCCATGTAATTTTGACTTTGTTAGATGTTGAACCCTTCAGTATGGGAGCTGTGCCTTAATCCTGGTGAAGGGTTTTTTAATCTAGTGAATTAAAGCAACACTTTCCTTCCCTGGATACTTTATTGTATCTCATTTCCCCAGATGCTGTATGGAAAAATGAGATATAAAATACAGTGTAATGTACAGTTTGCAGTTAACAAGACTTTGAAAGTCTATAAAAATTCTTTTCACTTCACTTTTATAGAGCTATATTGTATTAACTTTATTTATATAATGTAGATCATTATTGTTTATATTCTTTGCCTAAAGTTTCAACTTTTTTATATCATCATTATACAGTGAAATTCATTGTGGAAATCTCATACAGATTCCCAAACTTTGGTTATTGAAGAAATTAATGATTTTCCAGAACGTTATTTTAGTGACATGTAGCGGAATTTTTTTGCCTGGATCAAACCTGATGATCTCCCATTTCCCAGGCACTGTATGACCCCAATGGATTTAGCTCTTCCCAATAAATATAATAATAATAATAATATGTTTCTTCTTTTTGGGGTCGCCCTACCTTGGTGGCAGACAGCCAGTGTTAAAAAGAGATACAGTGGACCCCCGCCTAACGAGCAAAATTCATTCCAGAAGCCTGCTCAAGTGCCATTACCGAACGAATTTACTTCCTTAAGAAATAATGTCACGTATGTTAGTCTATTTCAGACCCCAAGAATACACTTCCACAAGCACTTACAATATTATATACTTACATAATTGTACTATTTCCGGGGTGCTCGTGAGGTGAGGGCCCACTGTATAATAATAATAATAATAATAATATTATTATTACGTATTATAATCAAAAGAAGAGCTAAAATAATAATAATAATAATGATAATTATACTGTATTACTATTTTGCAGGAGTGGGTTGAATTCTCTCCATTTGAGATAGGCATTGCAAAGTATGGTACATTTATGAAGACACAGGATTTTGGATGCAAATTCATTGTTGGGAAAAAAATAAAACATTTTGAGGAATTTCCTCTCCATTTCCTGCAAGGTGAGTTCTATCTTCAGAGTCTTACTGTTTTTGTAACACTTGAACCTTAATAAACTTACTTACTGTCACTTTTCAAAGAAATAGAGTGGATCCCCGGTTTTCGTACTGCTCCAAACTCGGACAATTATGTAAGTGTATTTTTGGGGGTCCAAAAGGACTAATCTAATTTACATTATTCCTTATGGGAACAAATTCGTTTGGTAACGGCACTTGAACAGCATTCTGGAATGAATTAATTACAAAAACCGGGGGTCAACTGTATAGTATTATGTATAAGATAGTTCCTTATTTTTGTGCACTGTATCTTAAATTTAGGTGACGAAGATCTTCAGTAGCATGCCTAGAGTATTTGCTTAAATATTCAACAAGTGCATTTGGGAATCAGTTTAAAAATGTAATAAATTTTATTTGTAGGATAAATTTTCAGTTATTTAGTGATCCATCAATTTAGCGGACTAAAGAGGGGATGGAGGAACTGGTGGTTGATAAATGGTTGTGGAAAAAGACATTTATGTATGGTTCAGGACATTTATTAGAGGACTGGGGAAGCCATTCATGGCGAAATATTTCTTCTAATAAATATCCTGAACCGTACATTAGTGTCTTTTTTTACATCTTGTCGGTATCACCATACCATTTTTCAGTTGGTATTGTGGTGGGTAGAGATAATTGTTTGGTTGTGATCATATTATTATTATAATCAGAACCAAGCGCTAAACCCACAAGGGTCATACAGCGATGAACTGTGATCATAACAATAACAAGATATTTTGTAACCAACAGACTTTGTTTCCATGTCAGTTGACACTGGATTTTGTCTTTTTTTTTTTCAAAGTCCTCTAAATTAAGAGCTAATCATATTTTAACTGTTTAAACAAAATTCATTCAGGTCATTTTGTACAGAACAGAACGAGAAAAAATGGAGTTTGAATTTGGTGGGCTCGTAGAGGAATATAATCAAATTTCCAAATGAAATTCACCATTTTGCAAATGTTAATGTGGTAATCAAATGCACTTTAAACACAGCCCAAGCAAAAAATATGTAGATGATTGTATTATAAATCTTTAAATCATTTTCATTAAGTAATAAGATGATCTTTATTTTAGGTGTATGGGGCAGTGCCTTCACAGTACTAATCAAGACACTGGTAATGGAGGGAGGGAAGAAGGACATTGTACAGATCATGAGAGATGCTCAGAAGGATGAACTGGAAAGTAAGTATTGATATCTAAATATTATTGCCACAATAAAAGCATTGTACAGATCATGAGATGCTGAAGAGGATGAACTGGAAAGTAGGTATTAATATTTAATTATTATTGCCGCAATAAAAGTTTGTTCTGTCGAGTATATCTCTTCCTCACTGTTGATGCCTAACTTTTTTCCTTACCGCTTACTTAACTGGTTTTCCACTAGGGTAATGCACCAGTAAAAGTTCCTTGAATATATACAGTATATGTCTAATTACTAAAAATTTACTCATGCTTCAGATAATGTTATGTAAGCTGAACTAAAGATAAAAAGTATAGCTAGAGAGGATGTATAAAACATCTTCAGACCGGGCCGCAGGGGCGTTGACCCCTGGAATTCTCTCCAGGTAGACTCCAGGTAGATGTAGAGAAAGAAATTACTGAAGGATTAGAAAAAGTTCTTTAAGTTCTTTATGATGTTTTGAAGTATGAAAAACTGCTTTCTGTGAGATAGTAGTGAGACAAAAAAACTCATAACCTGTTTACTGGGCAATTTAAAATTCAAATTGCTGGATGTAAGGATGCAAATGCACTGCATCTCTAATTACAGGCCCTGAGCGAAGCCCTACATCTTAAGTTAGTGCGAGCTCACAGACTCAGCTAAGCAGGAAAGTCCTGATCAGTGATTGTATGCCAATTCAGACCAAACTCAAAATGCAGCATACTAAGTATCTTCACATAATTCTAATTAAACCCATGATTATTGGGTAACCTTGAAGAGAATTTTCAATACTATCAGGATTTGCTGAATTTCAGAGGTCAATGTGAATTGTGATGTCTACATTCTTCTACAACACAGCTATTATTATTATTATTATTAATATTATTATTATTATAATTCATGTTAGGTGCTAAACCCATGTGAGTCATTCAGCTCAAGATGTGGTGGAGGCTCGATCCTCCATCTGCTTAGTGCAAGACAGATACACTTCCTATTTGTAGAGTTTTTCTGAGCCACAACACAGCTATAAATTGAGTTATGGTGAATGTGCTTCCTTGTTTAGTCACTCTAACTTGGTGGGAAATGTACAGTGTGGTAAACAAGTTCATATTTAGACTAGCAGTCTAATTCAACAGTAACTTATGTGTTTATATTATAAAATACAATACATACAGTACTTTATAATACAGTGGTACCTCGAGTTACGATGGTCCCCAAAATCGCCCTTTTATGTAAGTTTATTTTTTTTAAATGCTTTTGTAGGTATATTTTTGGGGGTGTAAAAGGACTAGTCTATTTTACATTATTCCTTATGGGGATAAATTCGTTTGGTAATGGCACTTGAACAGCATTCTCGAACGAAAAAATATCGTAACTCGAGGTACCACTGTATGTATTTGTCAGTAGTACTATAAATACTTTTTTCCTTTTCAGATCAAAGAAATGATACTCACAGTTCAGGGGAGAGTTCAGACTCTGAAGATGAGGACGATATTCAGGGTAAGGATGACAAGGAATCTGAAGAGGAATCTGATGAACATAGAAGTACACTAAAGCAACAATTTAAGTTACAGCCTTTGGAAAATGGTTTATCAGAATTTTCAGATTCTGCTGACCAGAAAACCATCCAAAGCAAAATAATGCAGACATCCAAATCATTTGATTGTATATCTCTAAATGACTCTGAAGAGATAAGAAAAGTTTCTGGAAAGACTGAAGAAGATTTAAAGGAAAAAAACAGAAAATTTAGTTTTGATGTGACCAGGAGAAAAATTTCTAAAGAGGAAAGAAAGACCAGCAGTGCGAGTGACCCGGGTGGTAATACAGAACTCCAAACAGCTCGGGCCTCGAGATTAACTCGCAAAGGGGCCATTAAAGGATCACGCATAAAGAAAGACGACGCAGTCGAACAAAACGTCTGGTCTGAAAGAAGGTACGTAAATACTATAAAATTATTGTCAATTGAATTATCACATATGTACGTATATGGAATGCAAGCTGTTGTTCTAGTGTTAATGTTTTATGTGCACCATCGTAACTTGCAGTATCTACCTTCAGTATCAATAAGAATCATTTTACATGTACTTTTATAAGAAATATAACTTTATCATAATTTTTACAATAAATATGAACTTTCATAAAATAATAAATCATTACAAACTTTTGATTATCCAGCCTATTATAAATAATCCCTCTTGTCCATATATTGCAATCTCAACGCTAATAAAGTTAAAATACATTATAACATACGCTACTGCATGTCATTATACATTATTTTCATTCATTCAGAGAAAAATTGCTGTTCTTTTTTCATTAAGACTTAAAATCATGACTCAGTTTTTATTTTACAGAAAAACACTTCGAAAGTCAAGAATAGAAAAGAAGGCAGGTTTATGGGATGCACTTAAACAGAACATCATGACGGGGACCAATATACTCAACTCCCGAGCAGGGAGAGCTGGGGAAGTGCTGAATCCCTTCCGAGGACTTTCCTTGAGGCATTCATTTCCTATATCACCTTTTGCTGTTGATGTTATGGGTGAAGATGAGGATCAGGAGGACAAAGTGGACTCTGAGAGTAAGCTTCTATACTATATTATGTCCTGTCACTAAAGAATTTGTAATAATTTGTGCCTGCCTCAATGGGAGTCGGCCAGTGCCCTGAAAAAAAAAATTGTGCATGTTCTGTGATGGGATTTATATTATTATTATTATTTTGATTACTGGGTATTCAGTTACAAGATTCATGAGTATTAGTTTTTTAAAAGAGGTTTTGAATTAAAGAAACTGCTAATGAATAAGAGGTTGCCTGGATACATAATATTTGAATAATGAATTCTGAAATGTTTCTGTAAATATCGACAGAGACAGTTACAGTGCTGCCATTTTATTTTTATCCTTTAAAGCTCTTCTTTTAGCCCTACTTCATTTAGGCTTTGTGCTGTGTGTAGCTCCCATTCGCTAAAGGTGTATAAACTATGGCTTTAGCATTTCTCCTTGATTATATGAACAAATTATTTTCACAAGCTTATTAGTGATATAAATTTGTTCAGTAAAGTTGTCCTGAATCTTTCCCTCCATTGATAATTAGAGAGCATTTTCATTTCTAGTCACACCTGATATATAGGTGGCTGCACCTAATGTAGCACCTGCTGCTACGTTAGATGCAGCCACCGCCCTTCATATAACAGCATGGAGCATGCAGGCCAGGAGGCTCACGCCCCTACATCTCTGCCACAATACAGGGCAGGAACCAGAGATCAGGGAAGCACCATAACACATGACTGCACCATGACTCACAAAATCGTAATGACACGATTGCAAACAAACCATGACTCGCCGTGAGTTCAATCCCCACCATGGTTTGCTTATGAGTGCACCATTTTTATATCACATTTGTTTGTTTGCTTGTTAAAATGGCATACTGCTGACATTAGTGAGGAAAAGGATTTTATTGGGACAACGTTTTGCTCTACACCGAGTGAAACATTGTCTCGATAAAAGCTTGTTCTACAACATATCTTCTTCATTATTTTTGTATCGAATGTCCATTGTTTATGATGGATATAAATTAGTAAGCAACCTCTGATTGTCTTTTATTCATTAGTGTTCATGGTTTCTTTTTGAAGGGGATTGATTCACTGTCTCTGGTTTCTCATATTTTTATATCACTGAATTCACAACTAACTAGACAACTTTTGAAAATACTAGAGGATGTCTAGAGATAAAACTAGATGACATTTGGGAGTGAAATTAGATGATTTTTATAGATGAAACAAGGAGTTTAGAGGTGAAACTAGATATTGTTTGGAGATGGAATGAGATAATGTTTAAGTATAAAATTAGAGGTTTGGAGATGAAACTAGACAGCTTTTAGAGATGAAAATGAACAGTGTATTTAGATGAAATAAGTATTAGTATTTAGAGTTGAATACTTACAGATAGAATTAGATGATGCTAAAAGACGAAATTAGATAATGGTTGGAGATGAAACTGGACACTTTTTGGAGATGAAATCTGACACCTTTTGGAGATGAAATCAGACACCTTTTTCAGATGAAATCAGACACCTTTTGCAGATGAAATCTGACACCTTTTGCAGATGAAATCAGACCTTTTGGAGATGAAATCAGACAAATTGTGGAGATGAAAATAGGTGACATTTGGAGATGAATCTAAAAGTTTAGGAATTAAACTAGATTATATTGACATTGATTTGGGAAAAAGTGGATTAATGTAATTTAAAATACTAGTCTTCATGTGTAGCAGTGGCATATACTATAGCTGCAACAGGGTGGCAGAGGCTACTGCAGATCAAATTTTATGTATTTGAGGGACAGATTTTCAAGTGGCAAATGCTCATGTCTTGCAAGTTTCAAAATTCTGGTGTCTATTTCACAAGGTTTAAATTCTTTGAGACATAAATGGCAAAAGTATAGAGTTAGAGCTATATGTATATGTACTTTAGTGTACAATTAAATAATATTTTAACTAAATAAAGAGATATTTTAATTTTGAAGGGAAGAATTTTGATAGAATAAGCACTTGTTCAGTCTCATAATTTATTACCAGTTCTTGCATTGGTTCAGTGTCTAAACATTATTTTCTTTTTTTACAGTGGATATCGGAATCAGCAGCAGATACAGACCGTTAGACAACACAGCAAAGAAGTTGTTTATAGTTGACTCCGGCTTGGCTTTCAACTCTCCGTACCCTCTCCTCCTGCGGCCACAACGAGCTGTGGATATCTACCTTTCATTTGACTTCTCTCAGAGAACTTCAGACAAAACACAGCCTTTCAAAGAGCTTCTCTTTGCTGAAAAGTGGGCAATTCAAAACAAAGTTCCATTCCCTCCAATAGAAAACCAGGTAAACCTTGAAACATATTACCATAATACAATATCTGTTTTGACTAAGTTTTAATTTCTTATGTTTAATTATCATTACAAAGTTATATGATACCAACAAGTAATGGAAATGCAGTGCAATACAACTTTATTTCTTTTCTGCAGTATACAATATGTAATTTACATGTAATAAAATATTATTAATCACAAAAGAAAGCCACTAGCATGCAGTGCATTTCAGGCAGACTAATCTCAAAATCATGGACTGAATAGTTTTAACACTTCCCTATAAATGTACAGTAAAAATAATAATTATGTGAAAAGACACAAAATGCAGTAACTTAGGACATATTTATTGTAATTTATTGAAATGATAACCAAGCGCTACACCCATAAGGGTTGTACAGTGCTGCAGTGATTGCTACACATTTGGAGTGATTGTTACACTCCTAAGTCTATATATGACCATAAGTATGTCTTCTCTTTCTGATTAGAGCATAATAATTATAGGCAGAGAGTTTGGGGGTAATAATAACCTTCAGTAAATCTTATTTTAATGAAGTAGGCAAGTAAGATTATCTGGATACTATACAGTATCCTTGTAAAGAATGCATATGGTAGGGTCTACTTCACAAAATTTCCAAGACTATGCCTTAAAATACACGTTTACAGAGACATTAAATCTGTAGAATATGAAGTATGTATATACAGATACTCCTTCAGAGTGAAATATCTAGTCTTAATACTAGATCAGTCAGACAATTATGCAATTTATCAGAATATACAAATTGAAGAAAACCAACAACAGTCAGTTTATAAGAGCTGAACAGGAGTGTTGTCTCGTTGGCTGGTATCTGCACACTGACTAGAGCTTCTACTGCGAGTGGAAGGTAAGGTAGGTCACGTGACTTCAACCACCACCTTCTTGACACAAAGGGGAAAGGAAGGGGGTATAACAATTGAACAGGGTTACTGGAGATTTGACTCCTTATCTTTACCTTCCACCGGTACAGTGACCGGTAACAAAGCAACATAATACACTGGAACAAATAATCTTAATAATACAAGGACGTTCATTTCCAATTTAGCTACTAAAGGAAATGAACGCAATGTACTATTAAAGGAAATAAAGGTTAACAACAGGGGTAAGGTAGTAGAGGTGCAACAGTGATCAAGATGCTATTATTAATTATTATTACTTTACATTTAATTGGAAATGTTAAAATTATACAGTCCATAGGGAATGGGAGGTCATGAAGTCTGATCTCAGGAAGAAATGTTTGAGAAAAAGAAATGGTTGTGAGGATACCTGTATTACTGTTATAACATTTCATCCATGGCTGGATTTTATCAGATGTATGCAGAAATACATATAGCCTGCCTTATAAGGCAGTCATAGGAGAGGTCAGAGGTTTGATGAAGAAAAAGGTCCAGGAGTGAGATGAAGAGGTGAGCTCACAGAAGTGAGATTAGGAAGGTCAGGTGACCCTATGCCTGCACCTCCCTGACTTTACCTCTTATTTCATCCCTGAATTATTTCCCCTACCCCACATTGACTTCTGTGACTTCTCTCAAGCTTGACCTCAAGATGCCTATTTGTTTTATAAAGTGGTATAGTATCTGTATACCTCAGTGGGGAAGTGGAACAGAATTCTTCCTCTGTAAGCCATGTGTGTCATAAGAGGAGACTAAAATGCTGGGAGCAAGGGGCTAGTAACCCCTTCTCCGGTATACATCACTAAATTTAAAAAGAGAAACTTTCGTTTTTCTTAGGTCACCCTGCCTCTGTAGAATATGGCCGGTTTGTTGAAAAAAAAAAGAAATATCTACATACCTGGAGGGTGTTCAGGGGTCAATGCCTTCGTGGCCTGGTCCATGACCAGGCCTCAGGGTGGATCAGGGCCTGATCTGCTAGGCTGTCACTGCTGGCCACACGCAAACTGATGTACGAACCACAGCCCAACCTATCCAGCTCCCTCTTGAAGACAGCCAGGGGTCTATTGGTAATCCCCCTTATGTATGCTGGGAGGCAGTTGAACAGTCTTGGGCCCCTGACACTTATTGTGTTGTCTCTTAGTGTACTTGTGGCGCCCCTGCTTTTCACTGGGGGACATTGCACTGTCTACCGAGTCTTTTGCTTTCATAGATACATCTGTCTCGCCTGCATTCCAAGGAGTACAGGTCAAAAGAGACTTCAACCGTTCCCAGTAATTGAGGTGCTTTATTGTACGTACTTATACGTGCAGTGAAAGTGGTTTTTTTTTTTTTTTATATAATTGACAAAGTCCAGTTTTGGACAAAACATTATAGCAGTAATACAAGAGTCCTTGCAGCTTGCTCTCCTTTGCATTCATTTACCCAGGAAAGGATAGCTCCTTTTCCATGGATCAAGAACCTTGCACCAGCTTTAAAGGACCCTCTAAAAGGGTTTATTAAAACAAAGGAATATTTTTTAAAATATTATTTTAGCACTAAAGTTTAAATACAGATACTGAGAAATATATTTATTTTACAGGTTGGTCAATATGATAATGAGGAAGTGCGTGAGTGTTACGTTTTCAGACATCCAACCGACCAGTTTTGTCCGGTCATATTGCATTTCCCTCTAGTCAACAACAAGTTTAAGAATTTTAAAGAGCCAGGTATGTTAAAGGAAGTGAATTTTATGTAATTGATTGAGATTTTGTGGGCTTTATATACTGCACCTCTTCTGAAGATTTTTCTAAAGTTCTGAATATACCAGTGTAGATCCCTCAGAGGTATACATTCACCTAGAAAGTTCAGAGGTATACATTCACACCAAAATGTTCAGAGGTATACATTCACACTAGAAAGTTCAGAGGTATACATTCACACCAGAAAGTTCAGAGGTATACATTCACAACAGAAAGTTCAGAGGTATACATTCACTAGAAAGTTCAGAGGTATACATTCACACCAGAAAGTTCAGAGGTATACATTCACACTAGAAAGTTCAGAGGTATGCATTCACACTGGAAAGTTCAGATGTATACATTCACACTAGAAAGTTCAGAGGTATACATTCATACTAGAAAGTTCAAGATGTATACATTCACACTAGTGCCATGGAGGGTATATGGTCATGGCATACAGAATACTCTGTGGGAACAGACAAAGCTGGAGAAACATAGAACAATAGGTGATATGATTTTGATATACAAAATACTCTGGGAAGCAAAGTTGGTAAGGACAGACTTAAACAGAGACAAATACAAAACAGATGTAAATGAAAACCGAACATGCAACCAAGCCATAAAGATACCAGAAACATGTCTGTACATGAGGAAGGGGAAGAAGCTTGACAGTAACATAAATCAAACATAAATCCATGGGGAAGTGGAACAGAATTCTTCCTTCATAAGCCAGGCATGTCGTAAGAGCCGACTAAAATGCCAGGAGCGCTTCTTCTTTTTCGGGTCACCTGCCTTGGTGAGAAACAGCTGATGTGTTAAAAAATATAAATAAATAAGTAAATAATTAAATTATGTCAGTGAATCAAAAGCCATCTCCTCTGGATGGTGACCTTTTTTTGACATTCCCTCATTTTAGCAGCAACCAATTTGTATCACTTGCATCCATAGAGAAGGGTGCATTATGTACAGTGCAGCAGTACAGTAGTTTTTTGAAGTGCAGTTGTATCATCATCATATGTTTAATGGGCTTTAGTGATTGTCCTTCTAATTTTATTTTTCACACACTGGCTGTCTCCCACCCAGACAGGGTGACCCGAAAAAGAAGAAATGAAAGTTTCTTCTTTTCACATTTAGTAATGTATACAGGAGAAGGGGTTACTAGCCCCTTGCTCCCGGCATTTTAGTAGCCTCTTACAACACACGGTTTACAGAGGAAGGATTTTTTTCATTTTCCCATGGAGTGTTCTGCCAATTATCCTCAACAAAGTCAAGTAGGGTAGTATCCAAAAATAATGAACAATTTCCTGTTTTATTTAAAAAATAGATGATTTTTTTCATGAATGTGTTTTTGATGCCTGAATTAAAATAAATTTGCTTATAAAATTTTATTCTTTTCAGGAGTTCCACGGGAAACTGAAGAGGAAATTAAATTTGCTGACTTCCCCATTTTTGATGATCCAAATAATTCATTTTCTTCTATGAACTTTGTATACGAACCAAAGCAATTTGATCGTCTGACAAAGCTAGTGGAGTTTAACACCCTGTTGTGCATCGACACTGTGAAGAAGGAAATTGAAGATGTTATCTCCAGGAAAAAACAGTACTACCCACGAAAGATGACTTTAGACGACGTGGTGAAGACAGTGAAACGTGTGTCAAGCTTTTGTAGCAGTGTAGGCAGTTCAGATCTCAAATTGAAAGTTTCCAAAAAAAATGAAAACCAGTTGAAGACTTTTGCACGGAAATCCCTCATACAGGACCGCCAGATTAGTAGAGACAGCTCTGAGGGTGAATACACAGATGCTTTAGAGGAGCTCTCAGATGAATCCATTTATTTGTGAACATAGTATATGGGTGGCTATGAACTATTGTCATTACACATCATTTCTCCTGAAATAGCAGCTTACTGCATGAGCTTCATGTAAACTTAAATTTAACAATACAATATTGTATTTAATGTATTCCATTTAAGTTTTAAAGACATTATAACTGGCAGATATTTTGGTAAACATGTGGATCAAATATTTTTTAGATAAAAATCTATTTAGTTTGATAACATAATTCCGAAGGTAATACACACAGGGCTTTTGAATGTAACTATGCGATATTTAGAATTATAATCCTTTATTTGTATATCTGTCAGTTTTATACATCAAAATTATACTCAACAAAGGAATTTATTTTGTTTGATGTTTATTTATTATATCAGTATGTTGCAAAGAGAAATTGTGTGCCAATTAAGTCCTGTGGAGTATTGTGACTTCCTGTAATTAGGAATACATTTCATCAGTTGCTAATTGTTCATCTTGGCATATTGAAAATGTACATGAAATAAACTGTGCTCTCTTTACATTTCATTGTCATTAAAAACTGTTCATGAAAGGTGTATACTGTCCTAAACTTCATTGTCATTAAAAACTGTTTATGACAGGTGTATACTGTCCTAAACTTCATTGTCATTAAAAACTGTTCATGACAGGTGTATACTGTCCTAAACTTCATTGTCATTAAAAACTGTTCATGACAGGTGTATGCTGTAGATATATTATTTATTTATATTATAAATGTTAGTACAAATGATATTATACAGTGAGTACATTAAACATTTATACAGATAAAAGTATTTTTATTTTCTAATTAATTTGCTATGATATGCAATAACTTTAAAACACTTTGAAATTTTGGAAAGTTTCCAGGCATGATGGAGAGAGCAGAACTCACTGAGGATGTAAACAAACAGTGCCACGTGGATGCCGTAATAGTGAGTCAAGTAGGGAGCTGTATAATGAGTTTTCATCATAATTTGAAATGTACGTGTTAGTGAAACGTTGTAAAGTAGGACCCTACTGTATATGTATACGTATAAGAAATCTCACCCCATTGTCCTCATGACTAATTCCAATAAGAAGCCAATCATAACATTCCTTGATTATTTACATTATGAAGTGTTATCAAAAAGTTTCTGAAGTGCTGCAAAAAAATGTACAGTGGACCCCCGAGTTTTGGCCATAATTCATTCCAGAAGGCTGTTCAAGTGCCATTACCGAACGAATTTGTTCCCATAAAGAATAATGTAAAGTAGGTTAGTTCATTTCAGACCCCCAAAAATACACTTACAAAAGCACTTACATAATTGTTCGAGTTTTGAGGTGGTCGAAACTCAGGGGTCCACTGTGCTTCCTAATCACCTAGGTGAAGTTGTTTCCCTGGGAGACTGACCCCTGCACCTCTGCCATTACTTAAAACATTGTTGGAACTCTTCTTTCCTAAGTGTCTAGCATAGCCTGCAGAATTGCAGACTTTGCTAGACAGATCTGGGGAGTAGGAGGGTGCGGCCAGAAAATGTTGGTTTTTCTGGAGAAGAGTCAGTGAGTGGGGCTCAAATTTTGCAGCCGCCCATCTTATGTTCAAATTTTCAGGCAAAATGCTTTGACACAACCCATATGAAATTCCCACAGCACTTGCAGTGTCGTGTCAGTTTTTGACGTTGATAGATGACCAGTGTTCATCATCCTCGACTGACATTTGTCCTGCTTTGAATAAAAAAAAAAACATTCAAAACAGTGTGTGTCCAGCCAATTGCTTCACTGTCAAATGCTTGCTGAAACATTTTGTGAGTTTCACTAGCCGTTTTACCAAGCTTGAAACAATTTCACACACAAAGCGATCATCAAAGAGGCAGGGCCAGGAAGTGTGACTTGACCCCTGCAACCACAAATAGGTGAGTGCACATACACACACACACACCACTCTACTTTACACACTAAACTACAGACCAGTATCGGTGACATGTACAGTATGTGAAGTTATGGAGAAGAGTGGTGGAACACCTTGAAAGGAATGGGCTCATACATGACAACCAGCATGGTTTCAGGGAAGGGAAATCCTGCATCACAAACCTACATGAGTTCTATGATGAGGTAACAGAAAACAGGAGAGAGAGGGATGAGTAGACTGGATTTTCTAGGACTGTAAGAAGCCTTTCAACACAGTACCACACAAGAGACTGGTTGAAAAGCTAGTGGAGCAGGCAGGGAACGTACTGCAATGGATCAGGGAAAGTACTGCAGTAGATCAGGGAAAGCACTGCAGTTTACCTGGAGTGGATCAGGGAAAGTACTGCAATGGATCAGGGAATACCTGACTGGAAGAAAACAACATGTGTTGGTACGTGATGAGGTGTCAGAGTGGGTGCTTGTGTCGAGTGGGGTTCCACAAGGGTCAGTCCTAGGTCCGGTGCTCTTTCTTGTATATATGTGAATGATGTGATGGAAGGGATAGATTCAGAAGTGTCCCTCTTCGCAGATGATGTGAAGCTAATGAGAATACAATGGACGAGGATCAGGTAAGCCTACAAGGGAGTCTGGACAGGTTGCAAGCCTGGTCTGAGAAATGACTCCTGGAGTTTAACTCCAGCAAGTGCAAAATCATGAAGCTCGGGGAAGGACAAAGAAGACCGCAGACAGGAGGTCAAAGGCAGCAAAACTTACTGATCGAAAAAGATCCAGTGAGCATCATACCGAGCACATATCCTGAGGCACACATCAACCAAATAACTGCTGCAGTATACCTGGAGAGAGTTCCGGGGGTCAGCGCCCCCGCGGCCCGGTCTGTGACCAGGCCTCATGGTGGATCAGAGCCTGATCAACCAGGCTGTTACTGCTGGCCGCACGCAGTCCGACGTACGAACCACAGCCCGGCTGGTCAGGTACCGACTTTAGGTGCCTGTTCAGTGCCTGCTTGAAGACAGCCAGGGGTCTATTGGTAATCCCCCTTATGTACGCTGGGAGGCAGTTGAACAGTCTTGGGCCCCTCACACTTATTGTGTTGTCTCTCAACGTGCTAGTGGCACCCCTGCTTTTCATTGGGGGGATGTTGCATCATCTGCCGAGTCTTTTGCTTTCGTAGGGAGTGATTTTCATGTGAAAGTTTGGTACTAATCCCTCTAGCATTTTCTAGGTGTATATAATCATGTATCTCTTCCTCCTGCGTTCTAGGGAGTACAGGTTTAGGAACTTCAAGCGTTCCCAGTAATTTAGGTGGTTTATCGCAGTTATGTATGCCGTGAAGGTTCTCTGCACATTTTCTAGGTTAGCAATTTCACCTGCCTTGTAAGGTGCAGTTAGTGTGCAGCAATATTCCAGCCTAGATAGAACAAGAGACCTGAAGAGTGTCATCATGGGCTTGGCATCCCTGGTTTTGAAGGTTCTCATTATCCATCCTGTCATTTTTCTAGCAGATGCGATTGATACAATGTTATGGTCCTTGAAGGTGAGATCCTCTGACATGATCACTCCCAGGTCTTTGACATTAGTTTTTCGCTCTATTGTGTGTTTGGAATTTGTTTTATACTCCAATGAAGTTTTAATTTCCTCACGTTTTCCATATCGGAGTAATTGAAATTTTTCATCATTGAGCTTCATATTGTTTTCTGTGGCCCATTTAAAGATTTGGTTGTCTGCTTGGAGTCTTGCAATGTCTTCAAAGAAGGACTCTGTCATGCAAATTCGTGTGTCATCTGCAAAGGAAGTTTAGTTTATTATCTTTATTATGCACCCCATACCCATCCTGTGGGCGGTAGTCAAAAGATTACAGAGGTACATAATGAGTCCAGGGACTGGGCCTCAAAGTTTTGATATCTGAGCAAGTTTCAAAGGTAATGAATCATGTAAGTAAATTTACTTACTTTTATACGTGGTTACAATCAGACACGGCACTGTGGCTGATATCCCTGTCTATGTCAGATATGAGGATGAGGAACAGGATGGGAGCGAGTACTGTGCCTTGTGGAACAGAGCTTTTCACAGTAGCTGCCTCAGACTTTACTCTATTGACTACTACTCTTTGTGTTCTATTTGTTAGGAAATTATAAATCCCTCTACCAACTTTTACTGTTATTTCTTTATCACACATTTTGTGCGCTATTACACCATGGTTCCTAACTTTGACAAACATGGCAGCAAGATATTCTGGACACAGCTTGTAAGCAATTTTATTAACATGATTTAACTGCAGTTGTTTTACTCTTGTCTTTAGCATTCAGCATATCCAGTTGTAATTCATCCTGGCCTACATGCTCTCTTGGACCCAGGATGAATATCACCATTTTGTTCTGAGTGATTTGTAATATCTCCTTTGTTTTTTTTTTTTGAGAAAGTACCACGAAAAACAAGGATAAAGTGCATGACATTGTATAAGAGCTAGACATAGGGTTCTGTGAGCCTCAGTAGGTAGAAACTGTGCCTCTCTATTGAGCAACTTTAGCCTGACATTCGCCTTTTTTTTTACTACACTGTTCACTATCAATGTTTTTTGACATGCTTGGGTAAAAGGGAATTCCCAGATATTTCACTGAAGATACCGAAATGATGGGTTTCTCATTACACTGGACATTAAAAGAATTTACATTTTTTTCAGTTCAGCTTTCGTACCAAAAAGTATGGCTTACGTTTTCCCGAGGTGTAGCGATAATTTGTCTACTAACCATCTGCAAAATAAAGCTCTCAGAATTATTCTTGGCTGTCCCAAATCTACGAAGGTTCTTAATACGAGGAAGAAGCTTGGTATTTCTAGTATCACTGATACTATTGTTGAGATTAACACTGTACTTGGTATTAGAATGTTGAGAAATGAATCAGACACTGTCACAATGAATCTTACTAAATGTCTAGAAGTAAATACTCACAGATCTAAATGGATTGTGAAAACATGCAATTACATTAAGTTCTACAACCTGCATAAACTGTATCACTGTAGACAACAAGAGCATTTCACCCCTCCATGGAAGATGTGTTCATTTAATATCACATACCTGCAAGTCCCTCCCAAGAAGCTCATTGCTAGTAATCCCTTCCTTAAATCACTTGTTAAAGCAACTGCTCAAGAAGAAATTTCTGGCCTAGCTGGTAGTAATAAGTTATCACAAGTTATATACACTGATGGATCTAAACAGGAGTCTTCTGGCAGGGCTGCATCTGCTCTGTTGCCACCTCCCTAGTTAACAACAGTAATAAATTTGTTGAACTAGGCATAAGAATTAACAACTGGGCGTCTACACTGCAAACTGAATTGTTTGCAATTCTAATGGCACTAAAGCAAACTTATGACACTGAGCTTGACTCTATCATCATTACTGATTCTATGTCATCACTGAAGGCTCTTGACTCATATAATGACTAATAATAATAATAATAATAATATTTTTATTTGGACATGATACAAAGAATTACATTTGGTTATTGAGATTACATGAGGTGTACATGCCAAAAGCCCCTAGTATGCAGGGCATTTTGGGCAGACTTAAAATTAACTTAAAACTAAATTGTAAGAATTTTTGTAGATAGTATACAATGAGTAAAGGCGAGTATTTAAGCTATGAAATTTGAACATAGTTTAGACATGACATTTTTTAAACATAGTTTTGTACTTTTGTCTTCATTATAAAATTAATTAAATCAGATTAAACAAATTAAAGCAATAATAATAATAATAAAATAATAAAAAGTTATGGTTGATAATTTATAAAATAAGTAAAGTTGCATATCTAAGTTATAAAGTTTGAATATAAGTTGAACATATCAATTAATTGTAGCAATTTATTGTAGCAATGCAACTAATTGAGTGAGATAACAATTTAAAACAATTAATTGCATTGCAGTTAGTTTACATGGTCATTATAATGTAAGTGTTGTGGGAATAATTAGCTAAGTATGTATTATTCATAACAGGTTTTAAATTCATTCATTCGTTCATTCATACATTACATTGAATTGATTAGTCAGGTTTTACGTTAAGTGATTATTCTACTTTGCTGGGAATGGTTGATATGGAGCAATTAGCTTTGGGTGAGAAGGTGGTTTTTTAGCATCGTTTTGAATTGGGGTACAGGTAGGGTTTCTTTGGCAATGACAGGTAATGAATTCCAAATTTTCGTGCCTTTTATGTGCATTGAGTTTTTACATAGTGTTAGGTGGACACGGGGAACATCGAGGAGTGATCTGTGTCTAGTGTTATGGTCATGTGTCCTGTTAAAATTAGTAAGGAGAAGTTTGAGTGGTGGGTTAATATCTGCATAGAGTGTTCTATGTATGTAATAGGCACAGTAAAAAGTATGGATGTCTTGTATGGTGAGTAAGTTTAGGTTTTTGAATATTGGTGGAGTATGTTGCCTGGAGTGAGAATTTGTTATCATTCTAACAGCATGCTCATTGGAGAAGCCAGGTATAGATACTCAAAAATCCAAGAGAAAGGAATTAATGTACAATTGCTATGGATCCCATCACACATTGGATTACTCCTTCATGATAAAGTTGATATGTTAGCCAAGAAGAGCACCCAGAAGGAGAATGTAGAATATAACTTTGGTATATCTGTGTCTAGCATTAGGAATAATATTAGGAGAGAAGTAAATAATGAAAATGATTGTTACAGAAATGCAGTTAGAAGCCTGAGTAGATCTATAACCCACTATGATAACATGAACATAGATAAGTATGTTTATGGAGCAACTTGCAATGTGAACACTGACTGATGTTGTAGTGGCCAGGCTTAGGCTTGGCTACAAGTACTTCTGGCAGTTTGGGAGACACACAGATGATGATCAAACTAAATGCAAATTATGTGATCAGGCATATGGTCACTGTCTTGAACACTATGTGCTGAATTGTCCACTTATTGAGGAATACAGAGATACAGTATAATAACCTATGTGACATGTCAAGATATCTTATTAATGAAAATAAGATACCAGATATACTAAGCAATTTTCCTAAATTTGCTTGTAACAGATAAATGAACTGTAGATAGGTAGATATAAATCCATATGTACACCTATTAACAATTTTGAGGCCTAGTTCCTAGGCCTTTTGTGCATCCATATGCTCTTGTGCTACCCTCCACAGGATGGATATGTTAAGTAAAAGGACACAAATGCAACTAATGTGAACTGATATGGGATGCACAATAAACTAGCCACTTCGGTGGCAAAATCTAAATCTGCTGCAGGACTCGAGTTTCAGTGATATTGCATTAGTTATACATTATATACATTATACTGTATGCACTGTCGTCTGCATACAGTAGAGGCTTACACTAATGGGCATGACATGTCAGGGACCCCAATGGAAATAAGTCACTTTGACTTTTTAAGATTATCCTAGGTAATTTACACTATGTATGATAATTATACGTATGTGTGCCTGTGTCTAAATAAATTTACTTACTCATTAATCTGGGACCAGGAGCTATGAATCGACCCTGCAACATAAAAAATAGTGAAGGACCCAGAATACTACCTTGAGGAACCCCACATGTTATCGGCGGGGCAACAGAGGATCCTTTTAATACATCGTTTCGCCCAAGACTGGGGTTAACAGAGTACCATAAAAAGCCCACCACTGGTCGAAACGTTGTACTAAAAGGACCCTGTGCTAGCATCAGTGTGTATAATGGTCATAAGTTTAAAGATGGCGGGTTGGAGGGGGTGTAGAGTGCGCCATCTTCACTACACCTGACACACTACTAACATAAGCAAGATGGAGAGACTCTCTCTAATTCTCTCACTTTGAGCCTCTCCAACACCTAGTGCTAGTTAGGGAAGAGTGGTTAGAGTTATTGTAGTCAGGTATAAGGCTGTGATGTGATCACCTGGAGCGTGAAGTGCCTGAGGAGGTTGTTAACGAGGGAGATAAGTGTGTTGAGGTGACTGTCAACCTTGTAGAGTGATCAGCGGTGCAGGGGAGACAAGTGTTAACACAGGTGTTTGTGGCACTCCTTGTCACCCCTCTGGCACTTACACTGGTGGCCAGGCTTAGTGTGGCACTGGGAGGCACCGTAGTGAGGGCTGCCACTTTGATGTGGTGAGTTAGAGGCGAGTGTAATGACGGTGCCTTAGTCAGCCTCGGGAAGGAGGTCACTGCTGAGGCACTGCTGGTAGCTGACCTCACCAGGCACTCTGCCTACTGGCACCTCCATAGGCCTATAGAGCATCCCTTGACTTGCTTTATCCGTCTCCTGGCACTAGTACACACCTGCACCTGGCACCACTCTCCTATTTGTGGTTGCAGGGGTCGAGTCACAGCTCCCATGCAGGCACTAAACCTACTGGCACCTCCTTAGGCCTATAGAACATCCCTCGTCTTGCTTCATCAATCTGTTGAAACTAGTACACACCTGCACTTGGCACCACTGTACACCTATGCATCACAGAAATCACATTATTCTTATATTCATGGAGAGGCACTAAACCCGGACGGGTCGTACAATGTCAGAGGGAAGCGAATGAAAGACATCGAGGATGAGACATAAGAGAACGACAGTAAAAATTGGGTCTCGGTGGTGCAGGTTCGTGTCGCGACGCATTCAAAATAATGTTCTCTGATACAGACTTTTACGTATGGAAAGCAAACACGTATTTCTAGTTAATGACTGTGATATAATTTGTATAAATCATGGTCATTTTTGACCCTGGTAGAACTTAGTGCCTTGTTGAGTATAACCAGACTGTCTGTGTAGGCCTATGACAGCTGGTGATCACTCCGTCCCCAAGTAACTACCATGTATACCAACAAGATGGATGAACGACTCAAGGAATTATTACACGTATATCGCAATAAATTTGCTCAGGTTAGTTGGCTTGTCTTTTACTGTGTTTCTGTATATTTTCCTTGGGAACATTATGAAAGGTAAATGGACACAGATGCAACTAATGGGACATTTTGTGGCAATGTTTCTCTCTCTCGGAGAGTGAATCATTTCCACAATAAAATGTCACATTAGTTGCATCTGTGTCCATTTACCTAACATTGTCAGTAATTCTACTATTATTACTGCCATTAAAAGGATTGCCATATTAAAGCTCCAATGGAAACAGGTATTGTCTATTTCACCGGCACCTGGACGCACATACCTAAAAATACTTGACTACGTTGCCAGAAAAAGTGTTTATTTCAAATTTGCTTATATACCTGGAGAGGGTTTCGGGGGTCAGCGCCCCCGCGGCGCGGTCTTGAGACCAGGCCTTGTGGTGGATCAGGGCCCGATCAATCAGGCTGTTACTGCTGGCCACACGCAAACTGACGTACGAACCACAGCCCGGTTCGTCAGGTACTGACTTTAGGTGCCTGTCCAGTGCCTTCTTGAAGACAGCCAGGGGTCTATTGATAATCCCCCTTATGCATGCTGGGAGGCAGTTGAACAGTCTTGGGCCCCGAACACTTATTGTGTTCTCTCAATGTACTCGTGGCGCCCCTGCTTCTCACTGAGGGAATGTTGCATCTCCTGCCAAGTGTTTTGCTTTCATAGGGAGTGATTTTTGTGCAAGTTTGGTACTACAGTGGACCCCGGAATCGAACATTCTTCGTTCCAGAATGCTGTTCAAGTGCTGTTACCGAACGAATTTATTCCCATAAGGAATAATGTAAATTAGATTAGTCCATTTCAGACCCCCAAAAATACACTTAAAAAAGCACTTACAATAATAAACTTACATAATAGGTCAAGTTGGGAGGCGATTGATTTCCGGGGTCCACTGTAATCCCTCTAGGATTTTCCAAGTGTATATTATCATGTATCTCTCTTGCCTGCATTCCAGGGAATACAAATCAAGGGACTTTTAACTGTTCCCAGTAATTTAGGTGCCTTATCGTACTTATGTGTGCCATGAAAGTTCTTTGTACACTCTCCAGGTCAGCAATTTTGCCTGCCTTGAAGGGGGCAGTTAGTGTACAGCAATATTCCAGCCTAGAGAGAACAAGCGATTTGAAGAGAATCATCATGGGCTTGGTATCTCTAGTTTTGAAGGTTCTCATTATCCATCCTATCATTTTCTTAGCAGATGTGGTAGATACTACATTGTTGTGATCTTTGAAAGTGAGGTTCTCCAATATTACCACTCTCACCCAATTTATATAATAAATTATCATTGCATAAAAATATCCTAAGACAAGTCTTTCAGTAATGTGCAAACACTTGCATAAATGCATCTTATACTTTATTTTTGTTTTTTCATTTACCGTAGATCTTTTCTTTCAGATTGATGTAGAGCGAATCATTCCATTCCTTAGAGACACTGGCTTAGTGTCTGCTGAGGACATTGATGCCATCCATAGACAGCCGTCCCAAGGACAAAAAATACATACACTTTTAGACATTTTGCCTGCCAAGGGCTCTCAGGCATTTCAGGTAAAGTAAGGAATTTTTTGTTTTGATCTAACATTTGTTTTTAAAACTGGATGGGGTATAATTTATATATTTTTACTGAATATTTAAGCCATGCTTAGCACATTTAAGTGATATAATAAAAATACACAACAGTGGACCCTCGGTTTTCGTTGAAAATTCATTCCAGAATGCTGTTTGAGTGCCATTACCGAACGAATTTGTTCCCATAAGGACAAATGTAAATTAGATTAGTCATTTCAGAACCCCAAAAATACACTTACAAAAGCTCTTACAAAAATACATTTACATAATTGTTCGAGTTTGGAGGGGAACGAAAACCGAGGGTCCACTGTATTTGTTTATACTGTACAATAGAGTGTATAGACCCGGCTATGGTGCTGAGCATTATACAGTAGGACATAGTGTCCAACAATTACTAATTTCTCCATTAAATATGACATTATCGGTCCATTGTGCATGGCTTGTAAGAAATCAAAGTTGCACTATTCAGATGTGTGTTGAAGTATCTCTTCAACATGTATATCTCTGAATAGTCTGTACAACTTTGATTTCATATAAGTTCTGCATGAGGGGCTGATAATGTCATGTTTAATGGCGAACATAGAAGCCAGGTGCACATGCTATGAGGGAAGCAAAACTCAAGTCTACAAGAGATTGGCATGCCTCCCCTTCCTCACTCAAAATATTACTCCTGTTATACATCTATACATCTTTCTTCATTTTAGTTTGCTATGGGTAAAATACGATAACACTGTGTTAACAACCATGGCCTCAGACTCGGCCTAGTACCAATAGATATATGTATTGCTGGGAGAAATGTTGAAGTCTTCAAGAAGAAACTGAACCACTGCTTCTGCAACATGTTGCATCAACCAAACTGATAGTTGTGTGAGCCAGATTGCTGCCAACAGCCTGGTTGAACGGGAAATGAACAAGAAAAGCTGGTGTTAGCGTGTATTTGAGGCTAGAAATAAACCTTCAAAGCCAGTTACAGGATGCCCCATTTGTATGACTTGAGGTTTCCAGCCCCGTGTGACAAGCAAAAAATCACCAGCCTTTAGAAAAAAGCATTTTTTCATTATCAAATTGCATTCAAAATGCTTGATAACATGTTTACACTATCATATATTAAGTGTTCAGTACAGCTAGGCATAAAACAAATAGAAAAAGTAAAATAAATGCACAGTACATACAATACTTACCTTAACCCTTTCAGGGTCCGTGCCGTAGTTCTACGGCTTTGAGTTCTGGGTCCAAACCGTAGTTCTACTTCATGAGCTCAGCTCACTCAGATAAGCTTTGAACGGTAAATTGAGAGAATACATCTATGTGGTAAGTGTGCACCACATAAAACAAATCCTGCAGCACACAGTGTATAATGAGAAAAAAAAAACTGAAACCGTAATTTTCGATTAAAACAGCGACTTTGCAGTGTTTTTTCGTATACTTTTTATAGTTATATTTGCGATTTCTTGGTCTCATTTGATAGAATGGAAGATATATTACAGATATAGAGATGATTTTGATTGGTTTTAGTACTGGAAATGGCTTGAAACTGAGCTCAGAGTAGCGGAAATGTTAAATTTTTGCCGATGTTCAAGAGTAAACAAATGACCTCACACGTCTAATACGCGCCAGCTGGTGGGTCTAATATACGTTCACAAATGTGGTGATATTATTTGTACAATTATTATAATATTGCATAACAGTAAATCTTCCATTTTGAATAAAAATTCATTTTGTGAATAAAAAATAAAAATGGAATTCATTTGTAAAGACTGAAAACGTAACTAATGAACAGAGGAAATGTTAGTTTAGTGCCAGGAATGCCTGCATTGTTTATTCTGCACCCTATTTTGAAATTGGAATATTTTGAACTTTGAGTTAAATTGGCTAAATTACCAATTTCCAATCACTTTATTTTATAGTTGAAACAGTTGACTTGGCGATTTCTTGTGCTCAGTCGATAGAATAGAAGTAATACTAGTGAAATAGCTAAGAATTTGGTCGACTGGAATAATGTAATTGGCCTAAAATGGGAGTCAAAGTCGGCAAAATTGCCGATGCGTAAATATCGCTGACACATCAAAATTCGCGAGAGCATAATTTCGTCAATTTTCAATCAAATTTCGTACTTTTTGTTTTATTTCCTTCAGAAAAAGATTCTCTACCATTTCATAAGAAAAAATAATTTTTTTTTTTTAAATTCTTGGACACTGGCGCACCCCTTCCAAAAATGGCCTTGGACCCTGAAAGGGTTAAAATATGGCAATTGTTACCCTTCACTTGCGTAACTGTTGTCCAAAAATGGCAGAAGAGCGGTAAAAGCACTGAACATAATGAACAGTGGCTTAATTGAAAGCCAACAAAAATGTGGAACATCGAAAAGAGGTTGCCGAAAACGGAGGGCCCCTCATGTACAGGTATATCACAGGTGTACAGTGATACTTCTCATATCCAAACTATGTGGGCCGAGACTGGTTCGGAAACACAGAGTTTCCAGATACATGAGGGGGGGGAATGCACATCCGTACCGTCATGTCGCCATCCGTACCCCGTCATATTGCCATCAGCGACGGTGTTGTAGTTTTAAAAAACGAGTAACGTTGTCTGGCGGTGGGACCAGACACTCTGGGCTCGAATAACAGCCTCCCGGATTTCACGGACCACAGGACCATAACTTTTCAAATGGACTGTGGATGCTCCAAATACTCCAAAAGCATTTCAACACCTGCCCTTGCTGCTGAAGTTTTTGGTCTTGGAGGCATTGGGTCATCGTCGTCACTTTCGGAATGTTCCGGGTTCAACACTGATTCTGCAATCTCTGCATCTGTCAAAGATTGCACACCAGGGTCGTCTTCGTCACACTCTAGCCAGTCCTGCACATCATCTTCTGTAGTTTTTTCCCTAGCCTTGGACCAACCTGCATCCACATGTGACAATATTTCCCTTTTTTTTTCTAGAGTAAGCACATTCCTGGCTCTCTTTGGTGCCATACACAAGATAGCTAGGACAAAACACAGCTGTAATAATGCTAAAAGGAAGGCGAAGAGCGCAACTCCTAGTGGCCAACTGGTACACCAAAGTGCGCGCCAAGTTTGATTCAGCCTTCTGCCGTATCCAAACTGCTGTTTGGATGTTTCGGTAATTTTAGAATTTTGCCCTTTCCCAGGGCCTGTTCGGATATTGGCGAGGTTTGGATAATGGCAGGCCAGATATGCGAGGTATCAATGTACGTATTGCCGAAGTCAGCAGCTGTTTGCCATTTCCCAGATACAGCCTCCCATAGCATTTTATTACAGTATTACTGTTTTTTCTAGGTTATTAATTTTTCAAATGCATTATCTTTAGTATTCTATATGTTTGGTATAAATATGGTGAGATAGCTTTATGTTATAAAGTGTGTATCAGTTGATTAATCTTGCCAACACTCAGCTTGACCCAGTAGACCCATGTTAATCATCCCAAACACTCATAAAAAAAAATAGTGATGGTTAATATAAGCTAAGTTACTCTGTATATAGTAGTAATTTTTACTGAGTGCAATGGTAAAAAAAAATGTGAAATTTGGAGGTGACTGGAACATAATCCTATTTATCGCACATGCTCCTCACTTTACATAACGCTGTTTTACGTGATGTATATAGTAGTAATTTTTACTGAGTGCAATGGTAAAAAAAAATGTGAAATTTGGAGGTGACTGGAACATAATCCTATTTATCGCACATGCTCCTCACTTTACATAACGCTGTTTTACGTGATGCACCAATTTTTAGGAAAGTAACCCATGTGTTATGAGAGGATTTATTATATTAAGATTGACTTCATATATTTCACCATATACAGTGGTACCTCAAGTTACGATGGTCCCCAAAATCGCCCTTTTATGTAAGTTTATTTTTTTAAATGCTTTTGTAGGTATATTTTTGGGGGTGTAAAAGGACTAGTCTATTTTACATTATTCCTTATGGGGATAAATTCGTTTGGTAATGGCACTTGAACAGCATTCTCGAACGAAAAAATATCGTAACTCTAGGTACCACTGTATCTGCAATGGAATTGCTGTGTTCCCTCTAATAGTATATGCTTGATCCTGATATTTTGAAAAGTACTGGTAACTCCTTGATTTACACCTACTTCATTTTATTTTGAAAGTTCAGATCAGCAAACATATCTGACGTGAAACCCTGAAAATATGAGCTTTCTATATATTAGTGCCATTTGCAATTTTAAGAAATTTATTTGGTTTTATTTAATTATTTTACAGTAGTCTATTCAAAATCTTTTAATGAAAAAGTATAGTATTGATGGAGTAATACAGTGGGACCAGTATGCTAATGTAAGTCTTACTCTGGATTAATTGCAGTTCTCAGTGAAAGACTGAAAATCTTAGATTGCTTTCATTACTCTGGTACTCTAGAGTTTTATATTTTTTATAGTGTAGAAACATTTAAGTAATTTTGTAAGATTTTGTTGACACTTTAGTCTGTACTTAAAGCAGTATCTGCATTAGGTTTGAACATATTCTGTAGCCTCTGCTTGTTCCATAGTTTTTACAACAGTGTGTACTGCAAGAGGCTGTAGTATCCAACATCTTAATTGCATAGCACATACCAACACTGAGCATTAATATCTATAGTCAGAATTTACACAAGTTTAGCAGAGGAGATTGGAGGCTGTCAGGTCATCAGAGTTTCAAGTGGTCACCGCAAAGTTAGGAGAAAGGCAGTTATCCAACTGTGTATTGCCAGATAGAAGTTTTGATTACATATCTGTGTAGGCTACTCCAAATTGAAATGGGAGTGCTTGCTAAAGGAAATGATCACATACTGGCTTAATTGGAAGATGGACATTTCTCTTGCATTACTGTGTTAGTAAATATTTTAATAAGTGAATTAATGGGGAGCAAGGGGCTAGTAACCCCTTCTCCTTTATAAATTACTAAATGTAAAAAGAAAAACTTTGTTTTTCTTTTTAAGTCACCCTGCCTCAGTGGGAGACGGCCGGTGTGTAAAAAACAAAAAAAGTGAATTAATAGTTTTTCAACTCTGATCTATGATGTTATTCAAAGTCCTTTATTAAATTACAGTGGACCCCCGGTGTTCGTAATTAATTCATTCCAGAATGCTGTTCAAGTGCCGTTACCGAACGAATTTGTTCCCATAAGGAATAATGTAAATTAGCTTAGTCCTTTTAGACCCCCAAAAATACACTTACAAAAGCACTTACAAAAGCACTTACAAAAGCACTTACAAAAATACACTTACATAATTGTTTGAGTTTGGAGCAGTATGAAAACCGGGGGTCCACTGTACTTGTTTTTAATATATTTGGACATAAAAATTTGTAGGCATTATTTTAGTACTGGTCTTTCCATGTTTATTGGTTAAATTACAGCATTGGCTCAACTGATTTTCTCCTGATATAAAATGCATATCTGTTGGCTTGAGTGTGAGATCTCTTGTTGAGGGTGATGCTATTACCCAGAAAAGACTGGAAACGGCAATGTGGTCAAGCCTAGAGATGTGATTCTGTTGGATGGCTAGCAGTACTAACAAGTATGGTAAGACACTGTATGCACGGTAAACATTTGATTAAATACAGAAAATATTTCTAGGTGAAGCTTTATTAAATTGCTTGATAAAGATATTTAGAGTGAAACAATCTGTAAGTAAAGGTTTTGGCTACTTCTTGATAGTTATCATGTCAAGCATTGTAATAAATAATTACAGTGGAACCTCGGTCTTCGTATGCCCTAGTTTGTATGTAAAACTATAGTTATTCTCTATAAAATGTATTTTTTGTTAATAGTTCCCATAAGAAATAATATAAATCCAATTAATCCTTTCCAGACACCCAAAAATATTAACAAAAACTACATTTTATAGAGAATAACTGTAGTTTTACATACAAACTAGGGCATACGAAAACCGAGGTTCCACTGTATAGTAACTCATGAAATCGTAATATAACATGATTGCAAACAAATCACATAATGGGTGGGGTTTATGCACCGGCCTGGAGTGTTGCAATTCTCTTGAAATGGATTCAAACTCCACCCGTTCCACTGTTTATAGTACTGTATAAATTTTAAGACTGTTAGTAATGATTTGCATTTCTTTTTGTTTCAACAGACACTATGTCTAGCACTGGAAACTACCTACCCACACCTACTAACCATTATGTTAATTGGAGCATCGCAGCGCACTCCACTCTACGTATCTCGCCAAAGTAAGTACTGTTTATTATCTATGTTTTTATTGTAGCATTGCATGCTTCTGTATATAATTTCTTAAAGACTGGTAATACAAGAAAATGCTGCTGTTATTTTAGCAGGTTATTTGATCTCTATGTATGTACCAACTTGAATTGAAGGTGATATGTGGTGTGAATATTATTCAGGGCTGAGAGGGATTGTTAAAGGGGGTTAGGCATTTTGAGAGGATGGAGAAAAATAGGATGACTAGGAGGGTATATAAATCTGGTGTGGAGGGGAGGAGGAGGTAGAGGTCATCCCAAAAAGGGCTGGAGGGAGGGAGTAAAGGAGGGTTTGAGTACTAATGGCTTGAGCATCCCACAGGCTTATGTGAGTGTGTTAGATCGTAGTATAGGCAAGTGGTTTTTATGATGTGCTGTTAGAAAGTGAGCAAGGGATTCAGGGAAGCCGGTTAACCAGACTTGACCCCTGGAGGTGGAAAGTACAGGAGGGCCCCATTTATATGGTTCTGAGGTTCACAGCCCCGTGTGGTAATCGAAAATTGCCGGTGGGTGAAAAGATCAGTTTTTCATTATTGAATGCATCTAAAACACCTGATAACATGTTTGCACTATCATGTATTAAATACTTAATACAGCTAGGCATAAAGAAGCACATAAAAAATAAAAATACACAATACAGGTCGGCCATCACTAATCCAGCATCATTGGGACCTGTAGTGTGCTGGATTAGTGAGTTTGCTGGATTACAGAGTGGTTAGGTTAGAATACACTTAATTAACTTATCAGTAGAGACTTTCTGCTACATCTTCCTCATTTTCATCACTGCTTTCTCCTCCACTGGCTTGTTGCTGTGGATTTACAACCATCTGCACAATTTCTTAGTCAGTATAATGATGAAATTTGAAATTATGCTAGCTGAAATTAGTGCCGGATAACTGAATTCCGGATTAGTGATGGGCAACCTGTACATATATACAATACTTACATTAAAATATGGTGCCAATTGCCCTTCCCTTACACAACTGTTGTGTGAAAATGACAGAAAAGCGGTAAAAGCACCAAATATAATAAACAATGGCTGAATTGAAAGTCAACGGAAACATGGAACACCAAAAAGAGGATGCCAAATGCACAGGGCCCTCTTATAGTGTTTGCACTTAAGGAAGAGGTGAGGATGTTTCAGTTCAGAGGGACATTTAAACTAATGTCAGCATGCTTCTTGCAAGACTGATTAAACAACTGTGAATGTTTTTTTTTTTATTTATTTAGGTCACACTACTGGGTAATGGCAGGTGTTAAAAAATACCAACTTGTATACTAGCATATAAAGTTACTAATATAATGTGAGAGGGAAATAACTGAATATGAAAGAAATGTCACTTCTGTTTGAGACTTTCATTGTGATTCATAATAAATTTATGATAAACTTGAGTAATTTTGTCAGTGCAGGTTTTTGCATAACTGGTGCTCTTCATACATTATTGTATTTTTGTCTATTTTTTGGTATAATTCCTTATATGGGTGGTCATGACTGCTGTACAATAGTGGAGGTAGCCATGTGGAGTTGTTTGGTTAAGTGTAGTTTGTGATTATATTTTTTCTTTTTGCCTCATTGGCCATGTCCCACCAAGGGTATGTGACCGAAGAAAAGAAATACATTTGCCATCATTCATTCAATCGCTTTCTTGTCAGAAGTGTGCTGGCATCACATTTCAGATGACTCTTTGTACTGCAATAGCCTCATTGCTCTTTCAGAGAGCAGGAACTGCCCTTCCCACTTCTAGGTCTCAGGTTTGGTGCTATGAGAGGGTTTACTGTATACCTGGTATATACAGCCTCTCCTCACTTGACTGAGTTCTGTTCCTAAGACCACATTGGTTAACGAATTCGTCACTAAGTAAGGAGCATACTAATGGTAGTGGGTTTGTGTCAACCATCTTTGATATTGTTTTTATGTCACCTTTGCACCATTTATAACATTTTTAGTATATTTTTAAATGTTTGTACAATAGTGTACTGTATATTGTAATAAACAGAATAGAAGAAATCAGCTCTAATATACATTATTTAGGCATGCATACTGGTCAGAGAGCCTGTCGTAAGTCTGAGTCGTCAGTAAACGAGTACGTTGCTAAGTTAGGAGAGGCTGTACAGTACTCCTGGGAATGTAGGCGATGTGGAAATGTAAGAGTATATGAAAAGAATCCTACCAGATTCAGGTTTTGTGTAACTATACATCAAGTTTTGGAACAACTTACTTTGTCACATGTGATCTAACTTTTGAGATACCTCTCAAAAGCCCCATTTTCTCATTTGGCATGTGATACTATGATGAAAATACACAATAATTAAAGTGAGAAGGATGTATAGAGGAATCTTGGATGTAAAGGCTTCAGCATCAGCAATGATGAAAGCTGCTGTGGTGTTAATCTTAAAAATTTTTGAAACTGTACGTTATGGGAAAAAAAAGAGCAGGGATAGTAATACTAATTTGCTAACCCATTGATAGTGACAGTTAATTAGATAAACTGTATAGTATTAGGTTTTGCTGGTACTATATACAGTGGTACCTCGAGTTACGATGGTCCCCAAAATCGCCCTTTTATGTAAGTTTATTTTTTTAAATGCTTTTGTAGGTACAGTGGTACCTCGACTTACGATGGTCCCCAAACTCACCCTTTTATGTAAGTTTATTTTTTTAAATGCTTTTGTAAGTGTAATTTTGGGGGTCTAAAAGGACTAGTCTATTTTACATCATTCCTTATGGGGATAAATTCGTTTGGTAATGGCACTTGAACAGCATTCTGGAATGAAAAAATATCGTAAGTCGAGGTACCACTGTATATTTTTGGGGGTGTAAAAGGACTAGTCTATTTTACATTATTCCTTATGGGGATAAATTCGTTTGGTAATGGCACTTGAACAGCATTCTCGAACGAAAAAATATCGTAACTCGAGGTTCCACTGTATACCTAGTATATAGTTTGGCAATATGTGATATTCAGAAAGTACATTAACAAGGAGCCTTGAGATTTTTTCTTTTAATACACCGGCAGTCTTCTACGAATGAATGTCTGTTTCAAACTGATACAGATTTGCAGGTAATTGTTTGTGAAATGAATGATGGAACAGTGGAAACCGGTATTAGTGCTACCATACCCACAGAGAAAATTCTGCTAACGAAGCACAGTAAGTCAGTCGTGTCTGGCACAAAGGCCTATCAACTTGTACTCGCCTAGTTGTGTTTGCAGGAGCCAAGCCATAGTTCCTGGCTCCCTCCCCTCTCAAACTCATATCGACCAGTTTTACAAATTCTTGGCCTATAGGTTCAAATCATATTTACACATGATTGTGTATGTATAGTGTTTGTCTCCCACTTTTTCATTTAGTACACCTTGCTGACAACTCTGAGACTGGAGATAATGCTTCCTTAGATCCCTATAAATAACATAGATCTATGACCCCTGGCTCCTCCTTGCATCTTAAGCAGCCTATCCCTGTCCACTTATTCTGAAATTATTTTGTATGTCATGATTATATTCCAATTACTGAAGTCCATTCCTTTCAGTTCCAGCACCAATCTTGTTGTAAAAATTTGTATCTGTGTGGTGCTTCATTATCATTGCTACCTACAGCATATCTGCCTGCCCAGAGCATGTGGGGATGACAGGATGTAGCCTAACTCCCTCCCAATTCACCCACATTGTTCTATTGCTGATAAAGCCATTGAATTTGATTACAGTATAAAAATGTCTGTTTATGAAATGGGAAATGAAACAAAGAACTGAACACTTTTAATTTATTCTTGTAAGCTAATGTTGGTTCATTCCACCTTTAGCTTTAAATTAAACTTATTTGATTCTTGAAAGTATAGTACAGTATCAGGGAGATTTTTGAAGCATTATTGATTGCGATTCAAGGTCCTCTATCTCATTCTATTTCATATTAAGATTAAAGGGCCCCATTTTTATCACTGGTAACTAAAGTCCAATGAGGAGGGCAAGAGCACGCAAAAATGCAGTCTCGTGTGGTAATATGCGAGATGCCTGACGTCCAGACGGCCTTGGTTGCATTGCCCATAGGCAGTCTAGTGCAAGAATAAACAGCAAAACGTTGAAATTTCCGTCTTTTTCAATTGTAAAAATTACAGCATAGTTGTGGGAGAGTGTGGATTTGCTATACCGTCATACTGTAGAAATCTTTTTACAAAACCTGTAGTATGCTTAGCATTTCTGTCAAAACTTTAGCTAATGCAGGAATTTGCCTGTAATTAAATACAGGTGGACCCCATTTGTATGGCTCTAAGGTTCGTGGCCCCATATGATAAGCGAAAATCGCTGGTGGTTGGAAAAGAGCCATATTTTCATTAGTGAATGCATCTAAAACTCCTGATAACGTGTTTACACTATCATATATTAAGTGCTCAATACAGCTAGGCATAAAAAACAAAAACAAAGTAAATACACAGTACATACAATACTTACCTTAAAATACGGAGCCGGTTGCCTTTCCCTTGCGCAACTGTTGTATGAAAATGGCGGAAAAGTGGTTAAAGTACCGAATACGTATAATGAACAATGGCTCAACTGAAACCCAACAGAAATGTGGAACACCAAAAATAGGGTGCTGTATACAAAAAGTTCTGTATACTCAAATGTATAGAAATCAATTTCATCTGCTTAAATTTAGCAAGAAAAAATTCTAAATACAAAAACAAATACAAAATTGAGGTAGTGCCACATTTCCATTAAGCAAATAAAGCTCTGGATTGTGCTAGAATACGTAAGTTTTTTTAGAGAAATCTTTGGTGAAATGCCATCGGATTGGTTTCTTTTCATTATATTATTTTTGTTGCCTTTTCTGATTAGTGAACTACTTGGAAATGATTTGTTAATATAATAGAAAGGTGTTTCTGTATGAGAGTATAAAACCCAGGGAATCTTTTATCCTTTCAACAATCTCTATTGGTAACTCACGAAATTGTAATGACACTATTGCGGACAAACCATGGTATGGGTGGGGTTAATACCCATGGAAAGTGAGTTGTAAAACTCTAAATATTTAATGTTTAATTTAGTTTAATATTTAATATCTTTATTTACTACAAGTACATATACATGGTATACAGGCCTAGCTGACATCAATGGCATACTACTTTATAGAAAGCCCCTTGTTATGCTGAGCATTTCAGGCAAAGTAGGTCAGTTTTTGTCCCAGGATGCAACCCACACCAGTCGACTAACACCCAGGTACCCATTTTACACTGATGGGTGAACAGGGGCAGCAGGTGTCTCATGGAAACACATTCCTAATGTTTTCCAGCCGTACCGGAGGAGATTCAAACCCTGGACCTCAGTGTGTGAGCTGAGTGCGTTAGAGATCGAGCTTCGGTGTCTAAATATACCTAGATGGATGAATCTTATTGTAGCCAGCTGGCCCAGTGGCCTATGCACTGGCCTGGAGTTCTACAACTCACTTGCCATGGGTTCTA